>PVIH01017954.1:0-40095 GCA_004025045.1 Sigmodon hispidus | reverse complement strand
GATTATGTTACTGATAATCAATCTTTTATAACATTTTCTCTTGTTTAGTCTGGTTATAGATTCATTAATTTTATTGATTTTCCAAAGAAATGAGTGTTTCAATGATTGTCCTTATACATTTCCACTCTTCAAGATACTTGTTTTTTATTTATGTAAATATTAAATTCTCAACAAAATTCTGGCTAACTGAATCCAACAACATATAAAAAAAGTAATGCACCATGATCAAGTAGGTTTTATCCCAGAAATGCAGGGATGGTTCAACATAAACAAAACTGTAAATGTCATCCACCATATAAACAAATTGAAGGGAAAAAAATGATAATTTCCCTAGATGCTGAAAAATCCTTTGACAAAATCCAAATGCCTTTATGATAAAAGTCCTGGAGAGATCAGGAATACAGGGGAAATACCTAAATATAATAAAAGCAGTTTACAAAAAGCCGACGGCCAACGTTGGGGTGAGGAAAGTGGATCTGCCAGGAGTGGATGCTGAACTACGCCATATTGGGACCTTGGTACCTCCTGCCATTGCTGGGGAGGAGATAAAGAGATGTGGAGAAGAGACAATAACTGGAAGGGGTGGGAGGGGGAAGGGAGATTGAACAAGGATACACATGGATAAAAAAATATGACTTAATTCATAATAAAAAATAAAAAGAAAAATAAAGAAAAACTCAATGCAATCCACTAAAATCAGGAACTAGACAAGGCTGTCCCCTCTCCCCTTATCTATTCAACTTAGTTCTCGAAGTGTTAGCTAAAGCAATAAGAGAACAAAAGGAGATTAAAGAGATACAAATTGGAAAATAAGAAGTCCAACTATCTCTTTTAGCACCTGACAAGATTGTATACAAAAGTGACCCAAAAAATTCTACCAGGTGATACACACCTTTAGCAATGTAGCAGGATACAAGATTAACTCAAAGAAATCAATAGCTATCTTATACACTAAAGAAAAAAAAAGGAATAAGGGAAACATCACCTTTTATAATAGCTGCAAATAGCATTAAATACCTCAGTGTAACTATAACCAAAGATGTATCAGATCTGTTTAAAAAAATTTAAAATCTCTGAAGAAAGAAATTGAAGAAAATATAAGAAAATGGAAAGATTGCCCATGATCCTAAATAGGTAGGAATAACATTGAAAATGGCAATCTTACCAAAAGCAATCTACAGATTCAATGCAATTACCATCAAAATCCCAACATAATTTTTTACACAACTTGAAAGAATAATACTCAATTTTATTTGGAGAAACAGAAAAGCCAGGATTACCAAAATAATTTTCCTCAACAAAAGAACCTCAGGAGGCATCACCATCCCTGACTTCAAATTATACTATGAAGCTACAGTAATAGAAACAGCTTGGTAATGCCATAAACACAGACTTGTGGATCGATGGAATCAAATTGAAGACCCACACATTAACTCACACACCTATGAACAATTAATTTTTGAAAAAGGGGCCAAAAATATTCAATGGAAGAAAGATAGTATCTTTAACAAATGGTGTTGGCATAACTGGATGATAGTATATAGAAAAATGCAAGTAAATCCAAACTTATCACCCTGCAAAAAACTCAAACCAAAATGGATCAAATACCTCAATGTAAACCTAGCTACACTGAACTTGACAGAAATGAAAGTGGGAAATACCCTCCAATGTATTGGCACAGGTGAACACTTCCTAAATATACACCAGTAGCACAGACACTAAGAACAACAATCAATAAGTGGCACCTCCTGAAACTGAGAAGCTTCTGTAAGGCCATGGACACAGTCAATAAGACAAAATGACAGCCTACAGAGTGGGAAAAAATTTCACCATCCCTACAAGTGACACCGGAATTATCTCTAAAATATATAGAGAACTCAAGAAACTAGAGCCCAAAACTCTTAGTAACCGAGTTAAAAAAATGGTGTACAGAACTAAAAAGGGAATTCTCAGCAGAAGAAGTATGGCTGAAAGGCACTTGAAAACATGCTCAACATCTTTAGCCATCAGAGAAATGCAAATCAGAACAAATTTGAGATACCACCTTACACTTGTCAAAATGGCTAAGATTATAAACACAGATGATAGCCTATTCTGGAGTGGATGTGGAGAAAGGAGAACACTCCTCCATTGTTGATGGTAGTGTAAACTTTTTCAGCCACTCTGGAATGCAGTATGGCGGTTTCTGAGAAAACTGGGAATCAATCTCCTCAAGGATCCACAAATACCACGTTTAGGCATTTACCCTAAAGATGCACATTCATACCCCAAAAGCATTAGTTCAACTATGTTTCTAGCAGCATTATTCATAATAAGTAGAACCTGAAAAATTCTAGATGCTTCTCAACTGAACAATGGGTAACAAACAGTGGCACATCTACACAATGGAGTACTACTCAACAGTAAGAAAAAATGATATTCTAAAATTTGCAGGCAAATGGATGGATATGGAATATATCCTCCTGAGTGAGATATCACAATCCCAGAAAGATAAGCAGGGGATCCACTCACTGTATTGTTTGACATCAACCAATCTATTTCTGCAACTATCCTTTAATTGAATTAGTGACTAAATATTATTCTTGTACATTTTACTGCAGTAATGAAATGGAATGCTCCATAAATTTTAAGTGAGAAAAAATATCTCATTTAAATGGATCTTCTCATTTTACAGTTTTAGACTGAACTTCAGAAATATTAAAGGATTCTTTCTGAGAAGAGGACCTAATATTCAATTATGGAATGCTCTTAATAAGATATAGAGAAGATTGACTTCACTAAAACTAGTAAAATAAAACCAAGAGTGTGAACAAACTATTAAAAGTTTATGTAGATGACTCTGCAGTGACTAATAAATGGGGGAAGGGAAAAGGTCTATTGGAACCTAGACCACTAGAGTGGTCCCCTTGTTCGAAGACCTCCAGTGGATTCCTGAAACTTCATCTAGTACTGAATCTTCCATATGTAATGCATATGCTTTATAATATCACCATGTAACTAATCTGTCATGTTTTGTTGTATATGTCGAGTATCCTCTATATCATTGCTCTTGTGGTTTGTAGGTCACTGCTAAATAACATAAATGTCAATCCAACACAAGATCCATGGCTATTTGAGAGAGCTGATATAGCAGCTTAATGACTACTAAGTAGTTAGCAATTGGACAATGTACACAGTGTCAATATTTTGAACCATGAGATGATTCATATTCAATCATAGATTGGGATGACATGAGATGTCATACTGCTTCAATCAGTATACAACTTAAATCATAAATATTTTATTTCTGGAGTTTCCTAGTTATTGTTTTTAGATTGCTATTAATCATATGTAGCTGAGAGACCTGAAGTAAAAATAAAGGCTATTTCTTATCTATATCACTATTCTCCCTTCTAAATTCCAATTCAACAAGATACAGACTTGATGGCCAAAATGTTTTATGCAAGAACTAAAGCTACTCTCTCACCAGTTTCCAGATAGAATCATTTCTTCTGGAAAGGATGACTATGCCACTCTATTTTATCACATTCACAATTCATTATAAGTAAAGTTAATTTTTATGTGAGGACGTTTAAAAGGCTCAACTTTCTTTTTTTAAATAAAGTCTTATTTTTATATCCATGTAAACCCTTGTTCCAACTCCTTTCCCGCCTCTTGCCCCTTTCAGTCACTCTCTCTTCTCCCCATTTCCTTATCTCCTCCCCAGCAAGGGCAGGAGGTCCCACAGATTCAACATGAAAGCTAACATGTATGTCTACCTAGTTGGCAGTAGGAAATCAGGAAAAGACAGTGAAGTGATATCCTCTTGGGATCAGAAAACAATAATAGCAAAATCCTCAATCACTAACCTCAGAAACTATTTATTTAAAGGGTCAAAAATTTGATTGGACTAGTTTGTACAACACCTTATCCTGCATTATGGTGCTGAACAATAATAGAGGGTGAGGAAGACTGGGTCACTAAAAAATAACTGTAACTGCACAATACAATTATTTATATAATACACATATTATACATATAGATTCTAGATTATTCTTAATTGTGCTATACTGACAATAAAGATTAAACTTTGTAAAATCCAAAGCTCCAAATAAATGGCAAGAAGGACAAACAAGTATAGATCTACAAGCAGATACATAAAAATAAAACAAAAAGACAGAGAGTAATCTTTAAAGCAATAAAGAAAATATTGGCTTAGTACTTACAAAGTAATCTCAATAAGGCAAACAACTGACTTCCTTTGCTGAAAATCAATTGACCAGAGCTATATCAGCTTACTTTTGGACTTTCAATTCTTTTTCACACACAAATACATTTCTTCCGAGACAAGTATTACCTATTAAGTACTTTAAAATTTACCTTCTTATCTGACTACTTTACTTGCATGTGAACTTGAGAATTAGCTTACTAATTTCTATAAAGAAACCAGATGTGTTATATCTGTGACACAAGGACTATCCAGGGGAATTAGTATTATTTAAGTGTAGTTATTTATATAATTTTGTTAAAACTTATTCTCCTTGGTATGAGGACACAATGGAAACAGAAGATTGCATGTAGTGATATTATGTTACATCGTAAATATTCTTCCTCCTACTGCTTTAATAAAAATGCTGATTGCCTAAAGTCAGACAGGAAGTATGAGCAGGGCTACCAGACTAAGAAAACTCTGGGAACAGGAAGAGCAGAGCAGGGATGCCAGCTATCATCTGGAACAGGGACTCAGCCCAGTGTTCAGCCATGTAACCCTTCCGCTACTTCTATTCATTGTTGGATGTAAGTTCTGTGATAGCACTTAGGGTGGCTATTCATTTGATTATGGGAGAAGTCCTGTTTAGGCAACACCTTCGCTTTGTTTGGAGACCTAGGCAGTAACATGCTGTAAGTTCTTAGAGGCTTCCCTAGCACCCAGTCTTTTTCCAAACACATATTTGCTTCTCCATTAATATCTCCATCTCTTTATTTTTCTCTCCCTCCTTGTTGTTTCTCTCAATCATCTCCTTCTCTCCTGATTTGTTCCCACCTCTTCTTGCTTGCAACCTCTTATGCTCCCAATTAGCTAAGGAGATCTTCTGTATTTGCTCTTCCTGGGGGACTCCCTGGATGTCCCTCTTAATTTCCTTCAGATCCCAAGCAGTTCAGTGGTTGTGGTTTGCACCTTGGGTGTTCTTTGCTTTTCGTTTAAATCCCAGTAATGAGTGAATACATCCCCTGCTTATCTTTCTGGGTTTGTGATACCTCACTCAGGAGGGTATTCTCCAATCCATCTATTTGCATTTGAATTTTAGGATATCATTTTTTTCTTACTTCTGAGTAGTACTCCATTGTGTAGATATATCACAGTTTGTTAATCCATTCTTCAGTTGTGGGGTATCTAGGTTGTTTCCAGGTTCTTGCCATTATGAATAATGCTGCTATAAACATAGCTGAGCTTATGCTCTTGGGATGTAAATGTGCATCTTTAGAGTATATGCCCAATAGTGGTTTTGCTGGATCCTTGGGGAAATTGGTTCCCAGTTTTTTGAGAAACTGCCATATTGCATACCAGAGTGGCTGAATATGCTAACAGTCCCACCAACAATGTAGGAGTATTTGCCTTACATTTTTAAACATAAATTTTTGTCAGTAGTTAGTGATTTCTGCTGACAATGCTGGGATATTTTCAAATAATGTTTTATATTTAATCTCTTGCTATTTCTCTGTCTCTGTCTCTCACACACACACTATTCTACAGTTTTCTTTTTTTTTCGTTTTTTTTTTTTTTTTGGTTTATCAATACAGGCTTTTTTTTGTGTAGTCCTGGGTGCCTTTACCAGAATGTTCTCAAATCAAAGATCTACCTGTACCTACTTCTCAAGTACTGGTATCAAAGGTTTATACTACCACACACAGTATCAAATATTTTTTAAAGTAAAACATCCTTAGTTTATGTATCACAAAATCTAAATACTGGTTGTATCTGGCATTTTGTGCTTTACCAAACCTAGAGTAATATTTTAGTTCACTTTACCTGTCAACTGGACATCACTTGAGTTCAGAGTCTTAACTAGAGAATTCTCAGACTGACTTGCCCTATGGATATTATGGCTTAGAAATAATGAAGGTCTGAGTAAAATGGTAAAAGAGCTAACAAAAGATTGACTAACCAGGGAACTTAATGGTAGCCTCTGGCTTCATTTTAATTCTGCTTTTATAGTCTCTATTTTGTCAAACTCTCAATGTCTATACTTCTAGATCTTTTAGAAAACATAAGGTTATCAAATATCTATATAATTGGCCCATTAGTAAGTAACTAAATGAGATTCAAAATATAGAGGACCAATTCACTAAAATTATAGCAGATAAGTAACCTACTTTTGAGAAATATGTACATCAATGTGTAGGAGGCTTATAGAACAGAAAATAAACATAGCCAGAAAAATCTCTGCATCACAGCATATTATAATCAAGTTGTTACAAGTTCAGGATAAAAAGAATTATAAAATATTCCCATAAAGCACAAAATTTATTGGAAGAAAATCATATTAGATTAACTGGAGATTTCTCAAGAGAAAATCTATAGCCAGTGGAGTATTGAGCAACAAATTTCAAGTCTTGAAAGAAAACTGCCAAATAAAATTACTGTACTCAACAAGAATATACTTAAGAGGAAATATAGAAATAAAATCATTTAATGTTAAAGAAAAACTAATAACATCTATGACCACCAAATCAATCATTAAAAAATGCGTAGTGGAGTCCATAGTCATAAATGAAAAACAGACTGTACAATGTGACTAACATGATGACAGAATGTTAAAATATGAATTCTACTAGAACAATAGTATCTGGTTTTGTTTTTTGATGATGTGGAAAGATGCCATGGCAATATCAAGAATTGGAGAAAAAGGTTTATTTTGAATTTCAGTGTCAAGAAGAAAATGCAGTTAATTATGGCAGGGAAAGTATGACTGATGGAACTGGCCTATAACTGTGCATCCACACTCAGAAAGCAAAGAAAGAACAAGGCACAGGGCCACTTTAAAAATCCTCAATGTATGCTGGCAAGATGAATGTGTAAGAGCATCTATTACCCAAGCTTTCAACATGCAGTCAGTGACCAGGACCCAGATGTAGAAAGAAGAGAATAGATTTCCATTTTCTCTTCTGACCTTCATGAATTCATCATGATGCACATGTACACACATACATACATACACACACACATTTATATACATATACATGCATGTACAATAATTTGCTCAATGGGAAATTTAAAAAGAATCTTCAAAGCCCACCAATTGGTGATATTATTGCTTAGGAAGGCTCCCCCTCTTAAAAGCTACATAACATTTTCAAATAGAGCTACCAGAATTCAAGCACATGATATGATTTGGGGCATTTTATATTCAAACCCTAAGTAGATACACAAAATAGTAGAGGAGAATCAAGCACTACAATATAATATATTATAGAATATGAAGATTAATATTATAGAAAGAAACAAAGCAAAAACCCAAAGGAATTTGAAGAAAAAAATAAATTTGTATGCAAATCTTTGTATTTCAATAACTTTCAGTGTACAAGTTTATCTAGTTTAAAAACACAGTGAACATAGCCAAAAAATATTTTGCCTGTAAGAAATTCATATGTAAATGACACACACACAAGAAGAATATGAAACTATGGAAATTATGTTGCAAAGGAAAAAAGTTGTTTTAGTTAAAGAAGATCAATAAAAATATTAAGGGATAAATTGATAAGGAAGACATATCTTCAAACATATGCATCCAATGTCAAAACATACAATTATTAAACAAATACTGTACATATAAAGTTTAAAATATGTTTTTTTGCAATTTAAACATAAAATGTGCTCACAGCTTAGTATACTGAATATTTGATCTTCAACTAAAAGGCTGTTGATAACCCTTTGGTTCCTGTGGGTCTGACAATGTAAATGCATCAATTCACACAATGATATTATTTTGGGAAGATGGTTAATAGTAGGAGGTAAAATCTAATTGAAGAAAGTAGATAAATTGAGGCATGTATCTGTGTTTTCTTCTAGCCTCTTCCTTCTCTCTCTCCTTTCCTATTCTTCATTCCTACCTTCTGTAATGAGCTGCTCTAACTTACTTTCTCTTCATCAGGTTGAGAGCAGTTCTATTATGTCTTCTTGGTCATTTTGGGGTTAATTCTCTGAACTTTGAATAAACATAAATCTTTCTTGCTTTGAGTTATCTCAAATATTTATGTCACAGTATTGCAAAAGATAATTAAGGATACGGTATAACAATGGTGGGGCATTTTAGTACTTAGCTATCACTAATAAGATGACATAGGTAACACAATTAATAGATACATAAAAGTTAAACTATATTGTAGATCTAATTAAAAGACGTTTATAGAGCATTCCATTCAAGTTATGAGCTATATATTCTGTGTAGTACCTGTAACTTTCTCTGGAGAAGACCATATATTGGGTCATGAATGAATACTTCAAAAATTTTAAAGAATTGCAGTTTGTTGGCATATGTCTTACTCAGTGTTCTATTTGTCAGGGTTCTATTTCTGTGAAGTGACATCATAATAAAATCAATTCTTATAAAGGAAAGCATTTAATTGGGGACTTGCTTACCATTTCAGAGGCTTAGTACATTATAATGATGGCAGGAATCACACAGGCTTGGTACTATAGCAATAGTTGAGACTGGCATCCTCATTCATAGGCAGAGAGAAAGAGAGAGAGGGGGGACCTAGAGTGATGGTTTTTACTTGAATGCTCAAAGCCCACATCAGTGACACAAAACCACACTTTCTCATCTTTCTAGAATACTACCATCAATTATTATTAAATGCCCAAGTATATGAGCTTATGGGGATCATGCTTCTTCAAACCACCACAGTATCTATCTTTCATACCTACACTCAGAAGATGGAGCTAGAATTTTCATATGTTTAAGACCAATCTCTTTTAGTACACTTTCAAAATCTTATAGGAATAGAAATCATATCCAGTGTTATTTGGAGCCATAAGGAATGGCATAGAAAAGCAGATATGAAAGTTTGGACTTATCTTAGATAGCTTTCCTTTTCTTTAGAACTGAATGTACCAATTATGGATGTTTCAATTATAGGTATTTTTTAATGCATTCTGACATAGCCCAAGTAATTTGACTTCCTATTTTTTTTTCTCAGCAGGGACATAGGTCTATTACAAACTATTCTAGCAAAGGGATTACTTCCATGTTGTGGATGTGTGGTAGCCTTTAAAATCTTAATTCTTATATTTTTGGTCATGAGTCTAGCCTTTAATGGCTGAGCCATCTCTCCAGCCCATCTTTAAATTCTACAAAATATTTTGAGAGCACTTAATAAAATTCTCATGTACTAACTCATGTAGAAAATTTCAGAAATATACAGAAGCATGGAAAATAAAATTTTTAGTTTTGTTCTATCTTTGTAGAGTAGGAATATATCAATTACAGGCATGGAACATAAAAAAAATCCTTAAATTTTGTTTAATAGCAATCTAGTTAGATTTTAGGAAAACCCAAAGTTGTCGTAGATAAAATTTAGGCATTAGAGAATTAAATTATTATATCTCAGAGTCTTAGTAATCAAAATAAAATAGATGTCACAAATTAACTATAGTAATTAAAAAGAAAAATTAAAATGCATTCAATCAAAATTCACCTTGACATAAGAAAAATTTAAATATTAAATACATTAATATAAGAATAAAATTATAAAGATAAGAAAAATCAGAACAGCTATAAATCCATAGTTTCACATTTAGAAATCAGTATAAATTAAATACATATTTCAAAATGATAAAAGCAAATACAAAATATTTAATGAGTATTATAGAAAAGAGAAATTATTTCCAAGATATGGGCTAGTATTATCACTATATTGATGTTTCAGTAATAATATCAATGCTGTATAAAAAATTTAAATTAAAAAATTACTCAATAGAGAACAAATACTAATAGGCCAGTAATGTGGTGGAAATTTTAAAGTTAAATCTATATTTGCAAATAAACCGAGGTTTACTACTGGCCACAAAGGAAAAAAATTGAAGATTAGGAAGCCATAGAAGCTAAGTAATTTGACCAATGTCAGACACTTGCAAAACAATGACTTTTGGGAATCTATAAAAATATTTTAATTAAGACAACATTTCTACACTCATTAGCATAGATACCCCAAATCTTAAACAGGAAAGTATCACACTAATAATGTCTTAAAGTTTAGATAATGACTTAGTAGATCAAATAATGATTCATAATGAAAGTTTCAAAGTGTAAAGTATAACATAGAGCAAAGAAAAAAATTTAGGCAATCAAATGGATTACAGAAAAAAGGTTGAAAAAGTCAGACAATACAAACTTTTTCTTAAATAATGTACACATATAATCATATAAATATAACACAACATAATAAAAAGGATGGGTTGGTGGTGGTGGCACATGGCTCCAAACAATGGGGAGGCTGATGCAGACAAATGTCTGTGAATGAAATGCAACTTGATCTACAAGGCAAATTCCCAGACAGAAAGAGACTTTAAAGAAAGAAAAGCTGCCTTAAAAAAAGAGAAAGAAAAAACTGAAATGACAACAAAAATAATAAAAAGGAAGAGAAAGAGGAGGAGACGAAGATGGAAGAAAAGGAGGAAGAAGAAGAGGAGAGGGAGCAGGAGTTTATTAAAAGGTATTTTCTTTCCTTTTTTATTATGAATAAAGTCTTTTTTATATCGATGTACATCCTTGTTCAAACTCCCTTCCCTCTCCCACACCTTCCAGTCACTCTCTGTCCTCCGTATCTCTTTATCTCCTCCACATCAATGGTAGAAGTTCCCAAAGGCCAAATATGGCTTAGTCAAACATCCACTCCTGTCAGATACACTTTCCTCACCCCAAAATCAAGACTGGAGGGAGTGGGCTCCAAGGTGCCAGTCCAAGGTGTTTCTGATCCCAAGATGTTCAGTGTTTGTGATTTGCAGGTTGGACATGCTTTGCTTTTTGCTCTTTTGTTTATAGTCTGCTAATGAGTGAGTACATCCCCTGCTTTATCTTTCTGGGACTATGATACCATGCTCAGGATGATATTCTCCATATCCATCCACTTGCCTGCAAAATTTAGGAAATCATTTTTTCTTACTACTAAGTAGTGCTCCATTATGTAATTGTACCACAGTTTGTTAACCCATTCTTCAGTTGAGGGGCATCTAGGTTGTTTCCAGGTTCTTGCTATTACGAATAAAGCTGCTATGAACAGAGTTGAGCTAATGCCTTTGGAGTGTGAATGTGCGTCTTTAGGGTATATGCCTAAAAGTGGTATTGCTGGTTCCATGGGGCGCTTGATTCCCAGTTTTCTGAGGAACAGCCATACTCCATTCCAAAGTGGCTGAGAAAGCTAACACTCCCACCAACAATGGAGGAGTGTTCTCCTTGTTCTGCAACATTTCCAGCAAAGGCTGTCTTCTGTGTCTTTTATTTTAGCCAATCAGACAGGTTTAAGGTAGCATATCAAAGTTGTTTTGATTTGCATTTAGATGACTAAAGATGTTGAGCACTTTTTCAAGTGCCTTTCAGCCATTTGCAATTATTCTGGCGAGACTTCCCTTCGTAGTTCTGAACCCCATTTTTTGATTGGGTTATTCAAGGTTTGGGGCTCTAGCTGCTTGAGTTCCCTAAATACTTTAGAGATCAGTCTTCTATGACTTGTAGGATTGGTGAAAATCTCTTCCCATTCTGTAGGCTGTCGTTTTGTTCTATTGACAGTGTCCTTGTCTTTACAGAAGCTTCTCAATTTCAGGAGGTACCACTTATTGATTGTTGTTCTTAGTGTCTGTGCCACTGGTGTTATATTTAGGAAGTGATCACCTGTGGCAATTTGTTGGAGCGTATTTCCCACTTTCCTTTCTATCAGGTTCAGTGTGGCTGGGTTTATGTTGGGGTCTCTGATCCACTTGAATTTGAGTGATTTGCAGGGTGACAGGCTTGGATCTATTTGCATTTTTCTACATACTACCATGCAGCTAGGCCAACACAATTTGTTAAATATACTATCTTTTTTCCATTGAATATTTTGGGCCTCTTTGTCAAAGATCAGGTGTTCATAGGTTTTTGGGTTAATGCCTAATCCTCAATTCAATTCCATTGATCCACAAGTCTGTTTTTATGCCAGTATCAGGCTGCTTTTATTACTGTAGCTATATAGTATAACTTGTAGTCGGGATGGTGATGCCTCCTGAGGTTCTTTTGTTGAGCAAAATTGTTTTGGCAATCCTGGCTTTCCTGTTATATCAAGTGAGTTTGAGTATTGTTCTTTCAAGGTCCATAAAATATTGTGTTGGGATTTTGATGGGAATTCTATTGAATCTGTGCATTGCTTCTGGTAGAATTGCCATTTTTACTATGTTGATCCTATTAATCCAGGAACATGGGAGAGCTTTCCATTTTCTGATATCCTCTTCAACTTCTTTTTTCAGTGATTTAAAATTTTTGTCAAATAGATCTGTTACTTCTTTGGTTATTGTTACTCCAAGGTATTTAATACTATTTGCAGCTATTATAAAGGGTGATGTTTCCCTTATTTCTATTTCAGCCCTTTTATCTTTAGTATTTCTTTGAGTTAATCTTGTATCCTGTTACATTGCTGAATGTTTTTATCCGATGTAGAAGTTCCCTGGTAGAATTTTGTGGGGTCACTTATGTATACAATCATATCATCTGCAAATAGAGATAGGTTTATTTCTTTTCTGATTTGTACTCCCTGAATGTCCTTTCATTCTCTTAGTGTTTTAGTTAAAACTTAGAGAACTATTTTGAATAGATAAGGGGAGAGAGGACATCCTTGTCTAGTTGTTGATTTTATTATGATTGCTTTGAATTTTTCTCCATCATGTTTGATGTTGGATGTCTGCTTCTTGTAAATAGCTTTTATATAACAGGTATTTTTGACTTAGTTTAAAACTACCTAAAATAAAGAGAACTTATTTTCTAGTGTAACACTAAAGATAGTCCAAGTAAAGTCAGTAACATAGGAAAATTCCCAGCCATTGGATCTGTTTGTCAACATTGATCCCCAAAAGCTGGAGAATGGAATTAAAAAGCACAAGTAAGTAAAACATGTAAATATTGAGAAGAAAAATATTATAATTCATGTCTTATAGTCTGCTTATAACATAATATAATATGAATAAAAATATCTACAACTAGTTTGATTTTAACAAAATACCTGCATGAAAATATCAATATACACAAATCATTGGCAATTTCATAAAAGAAATGTAGGCAACATTTTCACAAACAGGAAAAATGTCTTGTCCCATATAAATAGGAAGTAGGAATAAACATAAGATATAGAACCCATAAAAAGATAGTAAATAATAAAAGATTTCTTACAACATAAAAATGTCTACATAAATGTATAGAAGGGTGCTCTTTAGGAAAATAAAAATGTATTACTTTTAACATATCATTTTGTCTAGATTATCATGTAGATTTACTTCAAAATTTAAGCCACTATCATAATTTAATTTAGTTTTTGTTCATATCTTCAATTCTTTCTTAAAATTTTATTTGCATACAAACAACTATATGTAGAAAACATCCTGGCATTTTTCAAGCAAATTGTTCTTATCCCCTCCAATTCCCCATTTTCTAGTCTCTCCATGATGCTATTCTACCAGCAAGACTTTCTTATCTGCCTTGATGGTAAAAGATAACATGTCATACAAATTTCAGTGATTTTTCATAAGGCCTTCAAGTAAAGTACATACAAAACATTTGGTTCTACTCTGTAAATATACAGTTTACTTCTCTCTTGAAAGTACATTGTTTTACATATGTTCAACCTTTCTTATAAGTAGAGTATTCATCCCACTTGGTTATGCTATAATCTTTGGTTTTCTGATTAGATTTGTTATAGTTTGTTGAAAACATTTACATCTATGTTCATTGACCATATTTGTTTGTTGCTGTCACATGCACTATGTAGGTGCATACCATGCTTGCATGCTTTTGTGAGTGGGGGTCTCTCTCTCTCTCTCTCTCTCTCCCCTCTTTGTGTGTGTGTGTATGTGTGTGTGCGCACGCGTGTGCTTGATTTTGGTATTAGTAACTTGATGAGATTCTAGAATAACTTTGGCAGTTTTCCTCCTTTCAAACTTCTTAGAAGACTTTGATAATTCTCCTTTAAACATTTTATAGAATTCAACAGTGATGACATCATGTCCTTTGTTTTCTTTGATAGAAGTCTTAATTACTAATTCAGTATTAGTTTTACATTGTTAATTTTTTTTTAGATTTTGTATCCTCTTAATCCAAGATTAATATTTTATAACAAAATATAATAACTATAGTCTACAATAATTTACATATTTCATTATAACATAAAAGGTAGAAAAAGATATTTGAATATACAGAATAAGTATATTCAGGGATTGAAATAATAAAGAATCTAAGTTTATTATTAAATGCCTTGCATATATTTAAATTACAAATAAGCACAAATACTATATTACTAAACTAAGATCTTCCCATTGTATTAAGACTACTCATAGCAACCCAGGATGAGAAAGATGTTCCCAAAAGCAAGCCAAAATGTTAGGAACAGCCCCTGGTCCTACTGCTAGCAATCATAAAAGTAGATCATGCTGCAAAAATGTCATACATGTGTAAACAGCCTTTGTGAGTCACATGTAGGATTGCTGGCTGTCAGTCCAAATTCTTTGAGATGATTTTTCAAGTGAAGGGTTTAACTTTTATATTTTTCAAGGTACTTAGAAGAATGGCACAAACTAAATGGCTCAGGATATTCTTTTGAAGTGTATGAATAAAGAGATAAGAACAACCAATTAAAAAACTAGTTTCTCAAATATTTGGTGCAAGTGTTCCACAGTGAAGAAAGAGTGGAAAAATATCATTGATAAGTTAAAAAGTTAAATGTGGCAGGTATCCATAAAAAGAAATTCAGAAAAAATCATTAAAAGTATTTAAGGAGTAATATCTGTGGCTTTATCAGGAGCTGTGAACTATTGACACAACATATTAACCTGGGGAAATGTTCATTTATAAGTATGGTACAACATGGATTTTTAACAAAGCTACATGACTCCACAAAATTTAAAAAAATACATAAAACTAAGAGTATTAGAATAAAATATAGAAAAATAACATGAGTATTATAAAATCATTCCACAAAAAGGTCATAGTAATGGAAAATAAAACCTACAATCCACAAAGGAAAAGAATCTTAAATATGAGTATATAAATTAAAAAACAGTTATATTACCAAAAAATGAACAAAATGCACAAAATTGCAATCATCTTTTAAAAAGTATAGAGAGATAAACTAGCTGAATTTCTTATGCTCCTAAGTGAATGACTTTGAGCAAATTGCATTAACAGTCAGCTTAATTCCTGTTAAATAGAAATAATAATAATACAGAAAAACTTGTTTAAAAACTACTGGTCAGATTTGACTATTATTTGGTATAGTCCATAATCACCTGGGAAGAGAGTCTAAATGAAGAATCATCTAGATTCTAGATCAAGCTGTTTTCTTTGTACATATATATGTGGGGTTGTCTTGATTGTTAATTGATATTGGAAGACTTGGTATACCTAATATTATAAAAAGGAATAAAGCAGCTGAGAAAAAACAAGCAATGTATATCTATCTGCTCTCCACTCATAGCTGTGAATGAGTTATTACCAAGTATCTCATATTTCTGCCTCTATGACTTCTTGCAATGATAGTATGAAAATATTTGTTAGCAAATTAAATTTATTCTCTCCTTTTCATATTCTCTCTTGGGATATTTTATCACAACAGAAATGAACCTAAATCAAGTTTCACTATTATACTCTATTGATTCAATAGATTACACCTATTACTATTTGAAAGAGGGAGAAAAGAAAATAATGAAAGAAGTGAATGAAGAAATAGAAGAATGAAGATAAAAGAGGCAAGAGACTTAATGATGTAGAAGAGAGCTTTAATTGACCAAATATAAGTGTAATAGAGTTTCTGAAGTAATGAGAAGAAAATATGAGAGAATACACAAGGTAACACTATTGGGAATAAGAATGGTGAATTTACCTCAGCATCTATAAATACCAAGATAAAAATAAAGGAACAAGCTGAAATATTTTTGACAATAATGTCCATAATTTATATGAAATAAAAAAATATAGACATTGAAATATGTAAGTTAAGAGACCTCAATAAAACAAATACATACTGTGTATAGCTCAATAACTTTAAAGAATTAATTTTGTGATTAAAAGTTTTTGCAGTTCATGTGTAGGGAGGCAATGCTTCTATAATCCCTCTTAGTCACAAGGAGTGAAAATAAGACATCATCCTAAATTTTTACTTTTTTCTTATTAGCAATGTTTTGTCTGTAATGAAATACTTTTTAAAATATTCCTCAACTTGTTGCTTCCCAATACTATTGTCTTATTTTAGGTATAGTTTAAAGGTGAGAATGATTTGTATTTAATTGATTTTCCCTAAACTCATGATATAGGAAACAATGTTGGTTTCTAGAATTGGTATTATTTCTATTGTAAAATATTACAGATATCAACCACGTGATAGTATCTATGTCCTCATAATTTCTTACAAAATCTTAAGCTATCTTATTCTCCTCCTTTTTGTTCCTATTCAGTATACTTCCTGAAACATAGAGCTTCTATATTTTCTCAGTTACATTCAGATTTCCCACAGTCCTGAGCTTTTGTTTAGTTCCTCCCTCTTTCTCACTTTCCATTCTGGTTAAAAGCTACTCATTGTATAATGCCATGCTCCACCAAAACTTGACAAGTAATAGTTAGTAATTTATTTATTTATCTAACTTTCTTCTTTATGTCAGTATTTCTGACTTTCTTTCTTTGACAGTGTTTTTATTATATTTTTATTTATAAGTTTTTAACATACCCACCACTATTTCCCCTCCCTCACCTCATCCCAGTCAACCCCCAGCTTCCCCCACTCACCCTTCCACCTGTTCCTCCAAAAGGGTAAGGATTGAGAGGGTGAGTCAATGCAGTATGACACATCCAGTTGAGGTAGAACCAAGCCCCTCCCACTAGGATCAAGGCTGAGCACAATGTTCTTCTGTAAAGAATAGGCTCCAGCAAGCCAATTCATGCAGTAGGATAAATTCTGGTCCCACTGCCAGACGTCTCATGAACTCATAAATGGCCGACACCATTCAACTGTCATCAGAGGGCTTAGTTCAGTCTAATGCAAGTTCCCCAGCTGTCAGTCTTGAGTTAGTGAGCTCCCACTAGCTCCAGTCAGCTGTGTCTGTGGGTTTCTTCATCATGATCTTTACCCCTTTGCTCATATAATATCTCCTCCTTTACTTCGACCTGTCTGAGAGCTCAACACAGTGCTTAGCTGTGGATCTCTGCATCAGCTTTCATCATTTGTTGGATAATGATCTATAATGAGAATTAGGATGGTCATCAATTTGATTATTGGGAAATGTCCATTTAGGCTTCATCTCTACTATTATTTGGAGTCTTAGCTGGGGTTATGTGTATGGTTTCTTAGGCATTTCCCTACCACCAGGTTTCTCTTTAACCCTAGGATGGCTCCCTCCATCAAGGTATCTGTTTGATTGTTTTCCCTCTCTGCTTCTTCCCCAGTTCTACCATCTCATTGCCTCATATTCTCTTTTCACATCCCCTGACAGGTAGTAAGTTTTTATACTTAGGTTATGGTGTGGTATCTTAAAACTAAACAAAAAACTGTTTGTGCTCTGTATTATTTAAACTATTGATGTGTCTTTTGCTTTCAATGAATTTTACTCAACAATTATTTTCTACCACCAGATAATGATGATTTTGAAAATATTCATTCACTAAGCTATATAGATCTCCTAAATATTGACATACTTAATTTTACTCTTACCACTAATCACATTAAAAAATTCTTTAAGTATTTGGAAGCTGTAAAGCTCATGATGTTTAATTAACAAGATTTCCCAAATTCTAATGCTTGCTTAAAATCTCAAATATCATTATTAATTGCAACAAGGATTGTCAGTTTTTATTCTTGAAGTAACAATCTCACTTCATTAATTTTGGAGAAAGTATCTGCCAAGTATCCCAGTCTGAATAATAATAGTTTATTCATCAATCATCCTTTCAAGTAAAGATGATGTTCCTTGCAAAAAAAAATGGCCTGTTGAGCTCATAGCACAATTGAATGCACAAGTGCTTTTCCTCGAGACAGTCATCATACTTCACTCTGCAAAAGCATTTTATATGCTGCCATTTTATTAAAGGGATAGTTAACAGGACATGTATACAGATGTCAAGCTTAATATAATTATTTTTTACTGTTTGATAGAGGGCTTTCTTAAATAGAACTTTCTTTGTAAAAAAATAATAACTGCAAGTGTATGGCAGTAAAGAATACAATAACTAATCTTAGAACTTTGTTTCATGTCAGAGATTCAGAATATTGCCCTTCATTGGTTTTATCATGCCTATTGGAAGGTCAAACAACATGAGGAAAACAATTGTTTTAGGATTACAATGACACTAGTGTTAACTTCACAGGTCTCCTGAATACATCTTCCAGAACATGTTTTGAGATCCTCAATGGAAAACCAAGGGAGGTTTATAGCCCACCAGTTCTTCAAAGATTAACATAAGAAAACTTTCCAAAATTATTCAGCAGGTATTTACTGAGTTTTTACTATGTTCTAAGCAAGTGTTTAATACTAAAGATATTATCAGTCTACAAAACAGACATTTGCAAATATTCTATGTTTATCCTTATTCCAAAAGAATATATATTATATATATATATATATATATAATCCTACTCCAATAAGTATATAGTAGGCTAATTGCAAAGAGAGGAGTTTCTATAAAATCAAGATTCAAAATAATTTAAAAAGAATGGTTGGATAAGTTTCCCCTACCTAGATTCTCATCAGGATTTCAACAATAAATTAACTAAATCATTTAATTCATTATGTGTAAATGATACTTGTTTTTTATAATAAGACACACGTTGTGACTGTTTTCAGACAGTTCTAGTTCATGCCTGTGTCCACTGTTAGCTTTGGTCTTGATTTCAGGATTTGGTGTTACTTACTTTTTTATTGTTTTTTGAAAATCAATATCAAACTTTATATACAAAAGCAAAACATCCAGCAAAGCAAAAAAAAAAAAAAAAAAAAAAAAAAAAAAAAAAAAAAAAAAAAAAAAAAAAAAAAAAAAAAAAAAAAAAAAAAAAAAGATACAGTGATAAAACTTCTCTTTTCTCTAAAATACATAAAACATAAAAAATAAAATATAAAGCTCCCCAAGCCAGGTTAGGCTCAGCTACAGATAAAGAAAGCACAGTAGCTCACAGCTAATGCCCATGGATGCACTAGGGCCACCACAAATTTCTGCTAAGCAACCCTTCTACAGTCAAACTAGAAGGTTTGTGTGTGTGTATGTGTTTGTATGTGTGTGTGTGTGTGTGTGTTTTAAAACACTTAATTTACCCATCATCTTTTAATAAAAAAGAATGCTATTGCTTAAAGTCCACTAATGAGTTAGTATATCCCCTGCTTATTTTTCTGGGTTTGCGATATCTCACTCAGGAGGATATTCTCCAAATCCACCCATTTGACTGCAAATTTTAAGGTATCATTTTTTTTATTGCTCAGTAGTACCCCATTGTGTAGACATACCACAGTTTTTAACCCATTCCTCAGTTGAGGGACAATTTTAATTTCCTTCCTTTAGGTTCTCATTTTGCTTTTAAAACTGGCAGAAAGCCTTCTGTCAGAAGACTAAGTGTGGACTTTAGAATTACATAGACAAACACATCATCATTTTCATTCCCATCTACCATGATAAAAGTTCCATAGAAGTTTTTGATAACTTGAGGCCATAAAAGTTTCTTATTGTCACTTGGGCTGATTTGTCAGTGTCACTTTACTCTCCACAGCCAGGTCTTTTTCAGATTAACTTAAAGTCATGAACTCAAGGTTCTAGTAACTTTTATCTTCTCTGCTGTCAAAATTTGGGGATAAGACAGCCACAAATGGAAATTCACATGTGATTTTAGCTGATGTCTCAAAGACTCATTAGCAGTAGGAAATAGTGCCACCAAATTGAAACATGTTTCCAAATTTGTTTCATCAAAATTGATTTGCCCTGTCCAGATGGTGTAAGTAGTTTAGGATACTTCCAAGAACAAGTTAATGATTCTAAAGTGATTCAAAGGGATGTGGTTGACATCAGCAAAGAAAAAGGTCTTTGGTCCTGAGGAATAAGCATTTCTACTCTGATTATATTAAACTCCTTTAAGTAACAGAGCTCAATTTCCCAAGCCTCTGATTTCTTAATTAATGGATGCTGATCTAAGTCATCTTGGGACTTTGAGACCTCCGGCCCTTGCTGGGGAGGAGATAAGGAGATGGGGAGAAGAGAGAGTGACTGGGAGAGATGGGAGGGGGAAGGGAGTTTGAACAAGGGATAAAAATATGACTTTTTTCATATTAAAAAATAGAAAACTAAAAAAATAAAGAAATAGGACTACAAAAAAAACATATACCACAATTTTCAAATGAGAAAATATATTGGAAAGCTGATTGCTAGTTTGAAATATTAAGTATTTAAAAATAATAATAGAAGTTATAAAGAAGTACTATAAAGTTTGCTGCTTTTAATAACAGAAATAGTTATAGAATTAAGAGGGCATGTCTTAAGTAGGTGTAACATTCATTATCTTGTCATTTAACTGATTTTAATAATATCTATTTTGCCAATGAGAAAATTATAAATTTCACTTCTAGTGAGGAAACCAATAGAAAATAATTTTCAGTCCTTCCCTGAGTGAAAGAAGCACTTGCATGCTCTCCTCCATCTTTTTTTCTCTCAATCACAAGAAGAGAAAATATAATGTAGTCTTATAGAAATTTCTAGGACATACAAAACTATGATATTTTGACTTGTGATTTTTTTATGTTCTATATTTTGATTCTACTAGTTTCTAAAATCTGAGCCAAAACCAAGCTTCTCGGAATTTTTTTTTTCTTAACTATTCAACACAGTAGATAGAGTCTGCCCATCTTCTTTCATTATGCCAGCTACTATACTTCAACACATAATGACTGAGTTGTCCTAGATCACTAATGACATGGAGCATGTTTTCCACTTGCCCTTTGTACCCAGGACAGTCCCAGTCACATAAGTGTTCAATAGAAATAAGTGTAACAGTGAGTTTATCACTGTGAGCTAAGCTTCAACTTCTGGGCTGTCTCTGATTTGACAGAACAAGCTATGTCACATCATGTGTGACCCCTATATGACTTCATTGTAGACCGATTTTGTTCTTACTTCTCATCCTGTCACCAAACTCTCGAGGATAATGTGCCTCTTATGCACTTTATTTCTATACTGCTGTTTAAGAATCTAATTTAACACCCAATAACTGCATTGGCAAATACCAAAGAATCTTCAAAAAATCAAATTTCTTTATACTGATGTAGAAAATGGCTTTGCTCTTGTTGTTTTGCTATATTTTTGTTTTTATTGTTCTCAGATATTCCTTAAAGATATTCATGTACAATCATCAGTTTCAGCTTTTTAATGATATATATTTGAATTCCATATCTCATTTTTGTTATTACTCAACAATAATAAATGTAATTTGAGTTGTTATTTAAAATCTGTAGAACATACATCTTTTTATTTTAGCAATACATTAAGAAAACAAGCTAAAACAAACCACTCATTCACTATTTTTGGCTCTCTGCCTGCAAGGCTACCTTCAACATTCATGCTTGCTCTCGTTTCTCAGACCGCTTCCCCATAAAGGAAGATGACATGCATTTGCTCTCAAACGGAAGAAAGTAAATATTTTAGGCTTCATATACTGAGATGCAAAACAGAATAATATACATATACTTACATTAAGAAACAAATAAAACATATTCCAAATCTAATGAAAAATTCTAAAACATATCTGAAAACTATCATGGTACTACACCAAATAAAAGAATAGAATTGCTTATGTGTGAGGAAAATATTTCATTTAGAGATCAAAGTTCCTTGTTGTTAACATTTATTAAAAATCTACTTGTTGATGCTGATTTCTAATAAGATTTTGTATATTTTTCTTGAAATATCTTTTCTCATAACTAAAACATACATGTGATATACAAGATGCCAAAAATTGCACTATGGTTCTGCGTGCTATCATTGAGAAATGATTGAATGTCATATATACATATATATGTGTATAAATACTGAACATTTCTAGTATAGGACAAAGTAATCAATTGAAAATCCATGTGTGAGTGTATATGTCTTAACAATATTTTAAATAATAATTCATTTTTTAAAAATTCATGCCATAAAAAGTTTATTAAATGTGTGAAAATTGTTTTTGCTCATGAACTGATTTAGAACTGGAATAAAGATGGATTTATTCCATTGATCCATGACCTCAGCTATATGATATGTTCCTCCATTATAACCATGATTACAATTTATTTCCATATGTTAGTGTTGCTCAAGGAGATACAGTACAAAATGATAAAAAGCTGGTCCTTCTACTAGGATTTTTGTTAAGTGACCTGTTTTATCACTTCTGCTTCAAGCTTTCAATTTTATCTCTCTCAGAATTGCTAAGCTCATTACTCTTCAGTGTATTCAATTTGCTATTACTCTCTGACAGGCAAATCATAATCCCATGACACATCACTATTTCTATTTGTTCAAACTCTATCATCTCTAATCCCAACCATACACCAATACAAAAGCCATCAATAAAAGACTGATAATCCTTTTATAAGGGGAAATATAAGTGTGTGTGTGTGTGTGTGTGTGTGTGTGTGTGTGTGTGTGTGTGTGTGGTGATGTGTCTGGGTGTTTGTGTGTGTGTAAGAGAGAGAGAGAGAGTAACAGGATGAGATTATAGAAAGTTAATTTTAAATATAGAACTCATTAGTACAGTTCACATAGCAAAAGGAAAACAAAGTAGCTCTGGAGTCTTGAAAAAAAGAGCAATTATGAATAGATAAATATCCATGAAATTTCAATAATATGCTTAGATATGTCATTGTGCTTGTAGAAATAGTGTACAAAATATTTTTTCCAACTGAAAAACTGAGAAAAATACAATTCTTCTTTCTAATATGATAATATTTACTTATTAGTTCAAAATTAGCATCCAATAACAAAAATTGAAAGAAAATTTCATCTATTAATGTTGAACTGTAATGGCATTTTATACATTTTAAGGTAGAAAATAAAAACAAAAAGCTCAGTTACATGTGCAAAAATTAAATGAGCTTAAAAATGCACATAAACTGCTAAATATTTTATATTTAATTATCAGAAAACACAATGCTGGAGACATTGGAAAGAGAAACAACATATTCCATTTACAGTCTTTACTAATTGAATAATTTCAGGTCACTATTCAATCACTCTCAGCATTTTTTTCTTACATAAATCCTTATAATGAAGTCATAATTATCTCTGGTTTATAGATGAGCAAGCTATGCAATGTATAGTCTTGAAAATGGCAACTAAATGGACCATTTTAACTTCCTAGCAATGAACATCATTGCACTTTGTTCATTGTTTTAAAATAGCATATAAACTGTATCTGATAGATTTATACTTCTAGAATTCTTCATCCAATCCTTACATACCTTTACTATCAACAACTCAATATAACAACATCTTTGAAGACATTCATATCTAAAAAATTAAAGAACCTAAAACCTGAAAGAAAAATATGACACCACTCCATCCTGTTATAACAAAATGGAGAATAGATAATGAATGGTGAAGTGAATTGTTAATATTCATACAGAGTTTTAAGGAGGACTCAGATTTCTCAACTCCAAATATAGGATTCTCCCACTATATCATATATATTCAATTCCTGAATTTTTTTCTATCTTTCTTGTCTTCAATATAACTATTCTACCAGCCATACCAGCATTATATGACTTTCATTTTCATTCATATTAATGTATTTCATGGCCTAACAACCACAATCCTAGTACTATTTCTTTAGACTTAAATTTGTTCTCTCATTGTAAGTTTTCTGGTTCAAGACACAGTACAAAGTGGTACAGATTAACTTTTTAAAATCATCAACTGTCCCAGTCATTCCTATACACAAAATGTTGTGGTAACAGTATATAACATATAGAATTTTGGATAACTGGTCATCAAACATTGTTTTTGCTTTTATGATCACCATAAATACATAAATACATTTGAACTAACATAAGGTGAAGTGAAACTAAAAATTTCATTTTTTCTCACATTTGTCAGCCCTGAAATTTCTGAAGAATGAGACTCAGACTCTGCCCAGAGATGTGGTAAGGTCAGCAGGCCCCAGCACCTGAATCTCTGCCAGGAAAGTTGTGTTCCCAGACCAGGATAGGGATATGGTGCCTGTATCCACATACTTCTTAGCAGACAGGATTAGAGGTTGGCTGTGAGGGGCTCTGCCAGCTGCTACTAAAACAGGGGAACTTGCACAACTACCCTGCCTCCAACTGCATCATAGAAGAAGAACTGAGGTCTTGAAATTTAGACCCCTGCATAGAGCAGAGTAAGAGACTGGGAAGGCCACTTGCTCAGAGGCAACAGGGGACACACAAGCCATCTTGTCACAACTGACCAGGAGCCACCTTATCATGAATCACTGAAGACATGGGGAGCCACCAGTGCAAAAATACATATAATAATATAAAGAACAACAACATAACTCCAGAAGAAAGTGGTGGTTCTATGACTACAGAACTGAACAGAGCAATGAAGATGAATCACAAGGAAGCAACACCCAAAAACACCTTTATGAAGATCATTGAAGCCTTCAAAGAAGATATGAAAAAGTCCCTTAAAGAAATAGAAGAAAATACAAACAAAAAATTGGAAGAGATGAACAAATTTTTGAAAGAAAACCAAGAAAATGTAAAACAAAAAATAAAAGAAACATGCCAGGAACACAAAACTAAAAAAGAGCAATAAAAAAAGGCACAAAATAAGGCAAAGATGGAAATAGAAAACCTGAAGAAAAAAGCTGAAACTACAGATAAAAGCATAACCCACAGAATCCAAGAGATGGAAGATAGAATTTCTGAAAAGGAAGACTCAGTAGCTGAAATAGATATATCAGTCAAAGAAATTACTCAAACCAAAAAAGCCATAACACAAAATGTTCAGGAAATCTGGGACACCATGAAAAGACCTAACTCGTGAATAATAGGAATAGAAGACAGAGATGAATACCAGCTCAAAGGCACAGATAATGTATTCAATAAAATCATAGAAGAAAATGTTTCTAACTTGAAGAAGGAAATGCCTATAAAGATACAAGAAGCTTACAGAACACCAAATAGATATGACCCCCAAAAGAATTCAGCATGTCACATAATAATCAAGACACAAATCATATAGAACAAAGAAAAAATTTTAAGAGCTGCAAAAGAAAAGAGACAACTTACCTGTAAAGGCAGATCATTAGAATAATACCTGACTATTCAATAGAAATAATGAAAGCTAGAAGGGCTTGGTTAGAAGTTATACAGATGCTAAAAGAGCATGGTTGCCAAACTATAACACTATACTCTGCAAAATTATCAATCACCATAGATGGAGTAAACAAGATATTTTATGACAAAGTCAGACTAAAACAATACCTATCTATCAATCTGGCCCTCCAGAAAGCTTTAGTGGGAAAATTCAAACCTAAGGATCCAAGATACACCCATGAAACCACAGACAATCAATAATCCCACAGAAGAATACCACCAGAAATAGCAGGAAATATCAATCAATGGTGTGATGGAATGTTCTTTGCACACTGTAAATAAAGGACTGTTTAGGCCTATGTAGAGCACCAAAGAAGTGAGTGGAGGATCAGAGCACAGCCAGGTAGAGAATGGTGGAGTTAGTCAGTCTCCATTGAACCCCTGAAGAAGACAGACATGTAGAGGTACTGTTTCAGCCACAGGCTGAGCCATTTGGTGGGAAGATAAATGGAAATGGATTGAATTAAGATGAAAGAGCTAGCTAGTAATGTGCATAAGACATAGGCCAAACAGTATGAAGTAATATAAGCATCTGATTCATTTCTTTGGGGGACAAAAGCTGCTGCACGAACCATGTTCCAAACTGCTGCCTCGCCAGGTACAAAACTCCGGACCCAAAATGGCCCAGGAAAAACTTTTTACAAGATATGTCACCCAACGTGGGGCGAACACCTGCATAAAGCCTGAGAAAGTTTAAAAAGCTTAAAGAGCATTCTAGATAACTGAAACAGAGCCAAAAGCAGCTTTCTGAATTGTGTATTTGAATTTATTTATGGTACAGAGACAGTGTGGTGTTTAGGCAGGAATTTTAAAATGGTGTGTTGGCTGCACACAGCTTAAACTCATACGTTTCATGGAAAGCTTGGCATAAGTGTGATTGATTTAAGGTTTCTGCTTATACTGAACAGAAAGGAAACAGAGTTAAAAAAGGTTTTACTGGTAGCAGCATTTTCTGAGTCTGCTCTGGTTGCCAGCAGCGGACACCTCTGCCATATTGAAAAGCTGTCAAAAGGGGCAGAGTCAGCAATTAAGGTGATACCGATATTTTAAAGGTTCTTTGGGTTATAAAATGATTAAGAATTCTCAAAAAGACAGATTTAGACTCACAAAACCTCTAAACGGGGTACAATGTATGTAAAATACTCATAAGCTTCAGAGAGAGAGAAAAAAAGAAAAAAAGGGTGAAGGAAACCCTTTAAGAAAGAGAAATAAGGAAATAAAGATTAAAAGGTCACATGAAGATGGCAGATAAACAAAGCGTCTGGATTAGGGTTATTGCGTTTTCTTTTAATTTTTTAACTTTTAATTAGCTTATTGCAGAAAGACAATTGATTGCTAAGGCTGCTAAGTTAAACAAATACACATACTTTAAAGATATCTTGACTTTGAAATCTGTTTATAAGAATATGTTACTTGGGAAAAGAGTTTCTGCTTTTGTCTCCCCAGAAGATCAAAACCTGTGGACTGGTGCTAGGCAAATGTGGTTTCACTTGCCAAGGCCACCTGAAATTCTTCGATGAGAAGATCAGCTTCCAAGATGACCAGTTGAGATGATCCAGCTTCAAAAGTCTATGAGATCAACGTCTTTTGACAGCAGGAAGCAGTAAAAGAAAGAAAGCTCCATCCAATTTCCCCAAAATAATACTTATTAATGTTTGTTTTCATTATAAATGGTTATTGGTCATAGTCAATTTAAACAAAAGGGAGGGAGGAGGATATAATATAGAAATAATTAGAAAAGATAAGTGGAGTTTGATTCATTAATATAAATTTAACGTTAGTTTTAATATGCTGTTATGTACTTTTCTACTCTTGATTAAGTTATGATACTGATGTAACTCATTTAAAATTGTAATATGTAATTGAGAAATGTAGATTAATAGTCATCTATGATAACCAAACTTATACTCATATTAGTTAGGTTTTTGTAGGTATACAAAGATATATTTTAATTAGATAGGTAGTCTCCAAACACTTCAAAGACATGCAGAATATGGCATCTAAAATATTTAAAGAACTTAGATTTTTCTGGACAGTGAGACAGGTCTGCTCCTGACAGCACCAATATATTTCAGGAAAATGATGGGCATTGAAGAAACTTCATGTGGAATTTACTTTGTGGCAACAGAGGGCGACTGGACAAGAAACTCTTCTGGTATTGACTGCTTGATAGTATGCTGTATAAACTGGACATGCAGGTTCTATAGAAAAGTGACCTCTGAACGTTGGCAAAACAAGCCAAGGTGGTCCTTCAGGTTCCTGCTTTGCAGAAAACATTGCCAGACATTCTTCAGGACACAAAGAGAAGCGACTGATGGACTGTGACAGATTTCCTAGATCACTGAAAGATATGACAGAGAGTTTGGGTCATAAAGGCTGAAGATAGTGGCCCAACATTACAAAGAAACTTTGAGTGACTGTCCAGGCAGACATGGGTCATCTCAGTCATTTTCTAGACTTTGGAAGTTGCTTGCACTTCCTATTTATTTAGATAATATTATATCCTTCTGTGGTCTTTGATGTGGTTGAAGGTTTAATAATTATAGGTATAGTTCTTTTTTGTTTAAAAGGTATATTAAATATGAAACTTTAGACTCAAAATGATAAGGTAGATAATGGACTATTCTCTTTAATTTTGTAAATCCAAATAGACTGGATATTGTGATTGTAATTCCTGCTTGAGAGCTGTTCTGTTGTAATTTTGCTATATGTAAATTGAAACCTTCTTTTTTAATTAGACAGAAAAGAAGAAATGTGATGGAATATTCTTTGCACACTATAAATAAAGGACTGTTTTGGCCTGTGTAGAGCACCGTAGAAGTGGGTGGAGGATCAGAGCACAGACAGGTAGAGAAGGGTGGAGTTAGTCTGTCTCCATTCACCCCCGAAGAAGACAGACATGTAGAGGTACTGGCTCAGCCATGGGCTGAGCCACATGGTGGGAAGATAAATGGAAATGGATTGAATTAAGATGAAAGAGCTAGCTAGTAATGTGCATAAGACATAATCCAAACAATATGAATTAATATAAGCATCTGATTCATTTCTTTGCAGGACAAAAGCCGTGGCACAAACCAGGTTGCAAACTGCCACCTCACCAGGTACAAACCTCCACACCCAAAATGGCCCTGGGAAAAACTTACTACAACACAAT
Source organism: Sigmodon hispidus (assembly GCA_004025045.1). Lineage (NCBI taxonomy): Eukaryota > Metazoa > Chordata > Mammalia > Rodentia > Cricetidae > Sigmodon > Sigmodon hispidus. The sequence goes on along the minus strand of PVIH01017954.1, from coordinate 11,365 downwards.
GGTCACTAATATCCCTTAATATCAATGGACTCAACTCACCTATAAAAAGACACACACTAACAAGATGGATACAACAATGGAAGCCATCCTCCTGTTGCCTACAAAAAATACACCTCAACCACAAAGACAGACACAGGCTTAGAGTAAAGGGTTGGGAAGAGATTTTCCAGTCAAATGGTCCTAAGAAACAAACTAGAGCTGCCAGGCATAATATCTAACAAAGAAGACTTAAAGCTAAAAGCAATTAAAAGGGACTAAGTTGGTTATTACTTATTCATCACAGGAAAAATTGTTCAAGAGGAGAGTTCAATGCTGAATATTAATGCCGCTAATATAAGGGCACCTACCTATGTAAAAGAAACACTGCTAAAGCTCACATCAAACATCAGTTCTCACACCCTAATAGTGGGAGAATTCAATAACCCACTTTTACCCGTGGATAGTCAACCAGACAGAGACTCAACAGAGAAATTAGGAGTCTAACAGAGGTTATGAAGCAAATAGATTTAATAGATATCTACAGAAGCTTCCAACCAAATGCAAATGAATATGCATATTTCTCAGCTCCTCATGGATCTTTCTCTAAAACTGTTCACATGATTGGTCATAAAGCAAATATCAACAGATACAAAAAAGTGAAAATAATTCCTTGTAATATATCAGACCACCAGGGCCTAATGTTAGAGTTCAAAAAATCAAAAATCAAAGAAAGCTAACCAAATAATGGAAACTAAACATCACTCAGCTGAACCACCTCTGGGTCAAAGAAGAAATTATGAAAGAAATCAAAGTCTTCCTAGAATTAAATAAAAATCAATCCACTACATACCGAAACTTGTGGGACACAATGAAAGCAGACTTAAGAGGGAAATTCATAGCACAAGATGCATATATGGAAAACTTAGAGAAATCACACACTAGAGAACTAACAGCTCAGCTGAAAGCCTTAGAACAATTAGAAGAAGGAAATTCACCTAGAAGGAGTAGATGGCAGAAAATGATCAAACTTAGAGCTGAAATCAATACAATTGAAACAAAAACAACAAAGAATCAATGAATCTAAAAGTTGGTTCTTTGAGAAAGTCAACAAGATAGATAAGCCCCTGTCAAAACTAATCAAAAAGAAGAGAGAGAGGATCCAAATCAACAAAATCAGAAATGAAATGAGGGACATAACAATGGATCCCCAGGAAATCAACAGAATTATCAGATCATACTTTGAAAATCTGTATTCCACAAAAATGGAAAACCTAGAAGAAATGGACAGTTTTCTGGACAGGTAACATTTACCAAAATTCAATGAAGAACAGATTAATTACCTAAACAAACCTATAACCCTTAAAGAAATTGAAACTGTCATTAATAACCTCCCCAAAAACAAAAGTCCAAGTCGAGATCATTTCAGTGCAGAATTCTATCAGACATTCAAAGAAGAATTACTACCATTACTCCTCAAAATATTTCACACAGTAGAAACTGAAAGAATTTTGCCAAATTCTTTTTATGAGGCCACAATTGTCCTAATATCCAAGCCACTCAAAGACACAACAAAGAAGGAGAATTACAGAACAATTTCCCTCATAAATATTGATGCTAAAATTCTCAACAAAATTTTGGCAAACCCTATACAACAATATATAAAAAATATCATCCACCACAACCAAGAAGGCTTCATTCCAGAAATGCAGGGCTGGTTTAAAAAAAGAAAAACTGTAAATGTTTATATTATCTATCACATAAACAAACTAAAGGAACAGAATCACATGATCATATACTTAGATGCTGAAAAAGCCTTTAACAAAATCCAACACTCCTTTATGATATAAGCTCTGGAGGGATCAGGAATACAGGGACAATATCTTAATATATTAGAGGCATTCTACAAGAAGCCAATTGCCAACATCAAACTTAATGGAGAAAAACTCAAAGCAATCCTGCTAAAAATAGGAACTAGACAAGGATGTCCTCTCTCCCATTATCTATTCAATATAGTTCTAGAAGTTTTAATATAGTTCTAGAAGTTTTAACTAAAGCAATAAGAGAAAGAAAGTAGATTAAGGGGATACAAATTGGAAAAGAAGAAGTAAACTATCTCTATTTGCAGACAATATGATTGTATACATAAATGATCTACAAAACTATTCCAAGTAACTTCTTCGGCTGATAAACACCTTCAGCAATGTAGCAGGATACAAGATTAATTCAAAGAAATCAGTAGCCCTTTTATACACTAAAGATAAAAGGGCTAAAAATGAAATAAGGGAAAAATCACCCTTTATAATAGCTGCAAATAGCAATAAATACCTTGGAGTAACTAAAACCAAAGAAGTAACAGATTTATTTGACAAAAACTTTAAACCACTGAAGAAAGAAATTGAAGAAGATATCATAAAATGGAAATCATGATCCTGGATAGGTAGCATCAACATAGTAAAAATGGCAATTCTACCAAAAGCAATCCACAGATTCAATGCACTGCCCATCAAAATCAGAGCACAATATTTTTTGGACCTTGAAAGAACAATGCTCAATTTCATTTGTAACAACGGGATATTCAGGACTGCCAAAACAATTTTGCTCAACAAAAGAAGCTCAGGAGACATCACCATCCCTGACTTCAAGTTATACTATGGAGCTACAGTAATAAAAACAGCTGGTACTGGCATAAGAACAGACTTGTGGATCAATCGGATAGAATTGAGGATCCAAACATTAACTCCAAAATCTATGAAGAACTGATCTTTGACAATGAGGCCCCAAATATTCAATGGAAAAAAGGTAGTATATTTATCAAATTGTGTTGGCATAGCTGGATGATAGTGTGTAGAAAAATGCAAATAGATCCAAGCCTGTCACCCTGCACAAAACTCAAATTCAAGTGGATCAATGACCAGACTCTCTGAACTTGATAGAAAAGAAAGTGGGAAATACCCTCCCATGAATTGGCACAGGTGACCACTTCCTAAATATAACACCAGTGGCACAGACCCTAAGAACAACAATCAATAAGTGGGATCTCCTGAAGCTGAGAAGCTTCTGTAAAGGCAAGGACACTGTGAATAGGACAAAATGACAGCTTACAGAATGGGAAAAGATTTTCACCAACTCTACAAGTGATAGGAGATTGATCTCTAAGATATATAAAGAAATCAAGAATCTAGAGCCCAAAACCTTGAGTAACACCAACAAAAAATTGTGTTCAGAACTAAAAAGGGAATTCTCAGCAGAAGAATTGCAAATGGCTGAAAGGCACTTGAAAAAGTTCTTGTCATTGTTAGCCATGAGAGAAATCAAAATCAAAACAACTTTGAGATACCACCTAACACCTGTTACATTGGCTAAGATAAAAGACACAGAGGACAGCCTATGCTGGAGAGGGTGCGGAGCAAGCAGAACACTTCTCCATTGTTGGTAGGAGTGTAAGCATTTTTAGCCTCTCTGGAATGTAGTATGGCTGTTTCTCAGAAAACTGGGAATCAATCTCTCCAAGGATCCAGCAATACCACTTCTGGGTATATACCCTGAAGATGCACAATCACACTCCAAGGCATTAGTTCAACTATTTTCATAACAGCAGAATTTGTAACAGTAAGAACCTCAAAACAACCTAGATGCCCTTCATCTGAAGAATGGATTAACAAACTGTGGTACATCTATACAATGGAGTACTACTCAGCAGTAAGAAAAAATGGTATCAGCCACTTTGGAATGCAGTATGGCAGTTTCTCAGTAAATTAAGAATCAATCTACCCAAGGACACAGCAATACCACTTCTGGGTGTATATCCTAAAAATGCACAGTTGCACTCCAAAGGCATTACCTCAACTATGTTCATAGCAGCGTTATTTGTAATAGCAAGAACCTGGAAACAACCTAGCTGTCCCTCAACTGAAGAATGAGTTAGCAAACTGTGATACATCTACACAATGGAGTACTATTCAGCAGTAAGAAAAAATGATATCCTAAAATTTGTAGGCAAATGGATGGATTTGGAAATATCCTCCTGAACGAGATATCACAAACTCAGAACGATAAGCAGGGGATGTACTCACTCATTAGTGGACTCTAAACAAACAAACAAACAAGAAAAAAGCAAAGCATGCCCAAGATGCAAACCACAACCACTGAACAGCTTGGGATCAGAAACATCTTGGACTGACTCCTTGGATCCCACTCCCCCTAGAGGAACACCTGACTGAGTCTTGAGGTTGCTGGTAGAAAACTGAATCTGCCAGGAGTGGTGACTGAACTAAGCAATATTGGGACAGTGGGACCCTGGGACTTGCTGCCCATGGGGGGAATGGGGAAGTGTGAAGAGAGAATGACGTGATTGGTGGGAGGTGGATGGGACCTTGAAGAAAAATGTACAAGGATAGAAAATGTGACTTGTTTATTCATAATAATAAAAAAAGGAAAATAAGAGAAATTCTGAAGAATCAAATGCTCTTTATTTCTGACTTTATTCTTTTGATTTTTTATTGCTTTGAATACTGTCTTTTATTTCCATTTATTTAAATAGCATCAATCATCCATTGTTTTTGGTCCAGCTTTAATTTGTTTATGGATTAAGATATTTTTAAATATCCCAATTTATAAGTCTGCCACTTATGTTCATTATTTCTAAATAGATCATTAATAACAGAATATTTTATACTAAATTGTTTCCTAGCTCTCATATATATTCAATATCTAAGCAGATTTTAGAAAAATTTGGAAAATATCCATAGCTAGAGTATTGTGTATAATTATATGTCACTCTTGATAGGTAAAAGAATGTCTTTGAAAGATAATATATCTGATTTGATTGGGTCAATAACATTTCTTATAGGCAGGTATACATATAATTTCTTGATGTTTTCTTGGAACTTTAGTGTATTATGCAGCTTTTGCTATTAATTTATTACCAATGAAGATATTTCTGAGGTTTCTTTTCAAAATTAGAATGTTTGACATGGTTTGAAAGTTGCAAGACTTATACAAGGCTTTTATTTTGAATTGTTAAAGTAAAACATGTCTGTTTCTAAGCAGCATCCAAATTCAAATTTCTTGCTGATGAATGACGTAGTCTAGGTGGATAACAAAAACTTAAACTCTTTTACTAAAAGTATTCAACATAAACTAAAGATTATACTTTGAATGACATCAATGTTTTAGCAAGTTACTGGAATCATGCTGTTATCAATTTGCTTTTTTCTACACTGTTAATGTGATATAGTATCTATATAGAAAGTGATGAGAGAGACAACCAAGTTTGCATATGATGTATAAAAAGGATTTTTTTGATTATAAATAAAGTCCCGTTTGTTATCCTTGTATCCCCTTGTTCAATCTCCCTTCCCACTACCATTCTTGCCAGTCACTCTCTCTTCTCCCTAACTTCTCATTTCCTCCCAGCAAGGACAGGAGGTAGGTCCCAAGGTCCCAAGGTGGCTTAATTCAGCATCCACTCCAGGCAGATCTACTTTCCTCACTGCAACATCAAGACTGGGTCAGGTGTTCCTCTGGAGGGAATGGGTTCCAAGTTTCTAGTCCAAGATGTTTTAGAACCCAAGCTGTACAGTGGTTGTGGTGTGCAGCTTGGAATGCTTAGCTTTTTGCTTTTTTTTTTTTAAGTCCACTAATGACTGTTATTCCAGAGGACTTGAGTTAAATTCCCAGGATCCACAAGGCAGCTAACAACTGTAATTCCAAGATCTAACACCCTTACATGCAGGAAAATGCCAGTTCACATAAAAAAAATAAAAATAAATTTATAAAGAATGTTAAATAGTATTTAAGGTATGGATTACATTTGACAAGAAAATTTTATTAAGGGAGTACCATATTAGTATGTATTTAGATTTAAATTAAAAAATAGGCTTTTAAAATCTTGATTAAACTTCCAAATCTATGCCTATTACTGCTTCTTATTACAGCAAATGGCATTACATAGAAAGTTAAATCAATTGATAAAATCTGACATGGTTTTAATGTGAATTTAACCTGTGTGCTTTATAGATAAAATTAAATATGCCGGTTTTAGATTTCAAATGAATAAAACTAAATGTTGTGAATGTAAAAATAAAAGCAATTTTAGATAAAACATTAATTATATTTAATATGTTATTGTTTGGTCTAACAGTATAACTCTCTATATAGGGAATTATTTTAAAGACACACTGAAATGTGGAACATCAACATCAGAATGATTCACTAATAGACTGCACATATTTTAATCCCATAAGAAAGAGTGTGCTTCTTATTTTTGCCTCAGAAAGAAACAGTCTGGGCCTTGATGCATTCATGGATTTTCTTGCATTGCCTGGAGCTGGACTTGGAACAGGGGCTCCCTAAAGACCCCTATTATTGTTAGGTCAGTAATGCCAAGGTATTTTCAATAAAACATTTAGAAACACTCAAAAAACAGTAACTGAAATTATGTTTTACATAGTTTATCTTTCTCATAAATCACAAATAAAATATAACAAAGTAATATTTTATTAAATGTCTCATTCTTATAAGTGCTATTTTTCAAAATGATTCAAAATGGTTAAAAGTAGCTAACAGGTCCAGAGAGAATAAATGCCAGTAATATTTGGAGGATATGAAGGTCCAGAAGAAGGAAAGTAAAATTCTGAAATGCTATCATTTTATTTACATATATGTTTTGCTTTTGATGTCTATATACCCAAGATCTGTGGTGTTTTCAGCAAAAGTGCATTATTAACTAGCTCTGGTTGGTAATCAAGAGGAGTGAAAAGAACTTTTGTTATTCTGAGTCTATAGAGGTTTTCCTGATGAATAACTGATGAGGCAGTATCCCTTGCTTGACATGGAGAGTTTTGCTTAAAAAATAATGCCTATTAGCTGTTATGTTATTTATGCATATAAGCTATTGCCATTCTAAGTCTCAAAATTTTGAGTTGGCTTGCTAAGTAGTAATCTTCAATTTGGAACAGAGTTGGAAAATTTCTCCCTGTGGCATAGGTTTCAAATTTCTAGGAGGTGCAATGCAGGTTGCAGTAGGGGAAAAGTCATTAATAATCTTATCTAGCTCAGTGTCCTTTAAATTCCAATTTCAATGTACCATGTAAATGAGACTGTTGATGCAATAGTGGTACAAATGTTATGGGGATGAACAAGCATATTGTAATTGTTTTTGAGCTCTTTTCCACACGAGGGCCTTCATGCCTAGGATTACAAACTCAGTTATAAACCCTCCAGGGGAAAATTACTACAATTATTTAACTAAACGAATATAATACTATATTTCCTTTTATATATGTGTATTTATACTTAATCAGATGGATGCATAGAAACATCTCAAATTACTAAAAATAAGTGATTGTCTCCAAACACGATATCCATATCACCCTCAATAAGGCCCAGGGAACAAGAGAAGATGGTAGAAAGAAGTGGGATGATAGGAAGAGTTTAAATTCTGTCTTCCGGACATGATGTAGTCAATGAAATCATGTTTCATAAGAGCAGCAGCTACATGAACAAGACTGAGATTAGGAAGAAATCATATGGGCCTATCCATTCCTCCTGAACTATGGACTGCTAAACGATGATAGGGAAGTGTGCTTTAATGAACAAAATACCAGAACTGCTATAATTAAATCTTTGCTTTCCTGAGACAATTAATACTGGTTTGCTAAAGCTGAGAAAGTAGTTGTAATTGAAAAGAGACACACACTCCTGAAGCAAAAACTTTTTAAAAGTGTTTCCCTGGGTTCAGTACACAGTTGAATAATAGAGAGAAGCTGAGGCTTGATGCTATTAAAAGTTCATGAAAGGTTATTGTAAAAATGTAGCCTCAGTTTCTGTGGAAGCCTTGGGTAAGTCATTCTAGAGTATTTAAGAAAAATAATTGAGCCATCTAGAATGAACAGGCCAGTAAACAACATTCTTTCATAACCTGTGTATCACTTATAGAATCCAAGTTCATAGCTTGAGTTCCTGGCCTGACTTTCTCAGATGATGGAAAACAAACTGTAAGATGAAATAAACCATTTCTTCCACATTTTGCTTTAGGTAATGATGTTTTATCATAGTGATATAAACACTAATTGAGAAAACTACTTGAATAAAGCAAGCATAAACATTCAATTCTAGTCAGTGATAGTAAGGAGGGAGAGAAGTCAATAAGAAAGATTTAATATAGTAGCTACAATTTACCATGTCATGTTTACAGAAAGTGGAATTTTTACAGATGTCCAAAGAAATAATTATACTGAACACTAAGGAAACAAAGAGATGTACATACACCCCTAAGAATAGAGAAGAGATAATTTCACTTTGAGATTTAGTAAGCAACATTTGCCATAAGATTTATTTTTCTTTCAATAAAAATGCAGAAAAGTCTCTGACTAGAATTTGAAGGATTTTAGTATCTTCGAGAATTTCTTGTTAACTATATATATCTGTGTTTGAATACATGTTAGTATTAAATAAAATCTTAAGTCAATTTTTGGATTTCATTTTCTTTTATGTCATGTCAATACATTCAAATAGATTTGCACTCCCATCTGTCATAGACTATAAGGGAATGGACTTATTGCATTTAAAAATATAAAATAAGCTTAAATAATAATTAAGAAATACACAATGGTTTCTAGGCATTAGATAATAAAAGTAAAGAATATTTCATTGTGAAATAATCTTTTATTAAATAAGCCATGTGGTTGTGTAAATTTTGGAAAGTTTTAGGAAAAGCAGCAGTGTTGGAAATGCAAATAGATCTTGATATATTGTCCACAAATGTAAATGAAATTTATCATTCAGAGAAATTAATGCAGTTAGATAGAATTAATGAGGCAGAGTATTGTAGAAGAAAGAGCTACTCAAAAAAGACTAAGATTTAAAGACAAATTTCCAGAAAATGTTGGAAATAGTTTACTTCCATTAATTCATGTGGGAAGATAGTCACAAACTGTAAAGTTAGTTTATTTTTCAACAGTGTTACAAAGTTGTTTGTAAACCAATGGCTACTCTAGACTTAGTTCATCACAGTTATATATGTGGCATAAGAGGATCAATGTTTCTCAAAGTAATTTACTTGCATGTTCAAATCAAGCTATAAGCTGTAAAGGAAGAGAAAACACATTGAGTATTAGTGATTAATGACTCAGAAACAACATCAAGCACCCAGTGAAAAAGTACTTAGCATGTAAAGAAGAAAAACTTGACCCTGCATAGGAAAACCAATCAACGAATAGAAAAACCAATAAACAAAGCAAATCAAATACTTAATATTTGAGACCTAAAAATAACTAATACAATGATACATCTAATGAGGTAGAGGAAAACAGAAACAGAGAAAACTCCAAATAGGTGTATGGAGGAATAAAATATAGTAAAATGATGCATAATAAAACAATAGATATTAAATATTTAGAACTAAATTTAAAAAACAGACTTGATAATAAAAGTCAGATACAAAGATGATATTAATAAATTGAAAATAGGAGTAGAAAATTTCAAAACAGAAAATGGAATTTGAAATTTAAAAAAGTTATAATATGAACAAAAGCAGGAATTTATCATCAATAGGCTAGGATGCACCATCAAGGACCACAGGTGAAATAAGACAACCGTTTTGCCTTTCACCATTTTTATTTAGTATTTACTGAAGGTCTTCTAGAGTTTTGTGATAAAAGGAAAAGAAATAAATTTCCTAATCAGAAAAATAAGAAAAAGTTTAAATGACATTACCTGCACATGGCATGATCATGTAGAAAACAGGAAATCTATAAAAATGATGCAAGAGCTAACGGGTAGATTTAGCATGGTATCACAATACTGATCATTATAAAAATACTATTTTCATGTCTGTAATTGACTTAGAAGGACTTAGAAAATAAAATGTCAAAGCATTTTTGCAACATCTAAACTACTAAATTCTTGGGAATTAACTTAAAAAAGCAAAATCTTGAAAGCAAAAAACTTGAAATCATTGCTAAGATGATTTCTTTAAATCATGCCATTTTCATAAGTTGAAAGAAATTATTATTAACTTGAATTTTTTCCATCATACTTATTGGCATATTGGACACAATAGTTGTTAAAATTCTAATCACTCTGTTGTGTTTATTGACAATATAAAGAAAGTAGAACAGAATATCCAATTTGGATAATGAATAAAAAATTTGAAAGACCTATTAATGTTTCTTCATCTAATACAAATATACAGTAATTAAAGCAGTATGGTATTAACTTAAAGATAAATAGATTTATAAACCAGTGGAATAGAATTTAGATTCCCTAAAGAGATCCATACAAATATGCTAAATTGATTTTTGTTCACAATGCCAAAGATATTCAATGGTGTAATGCATCCTCTTTTCAAGAAACAATGGGACAACAATTGAGCATTCATATTCTCAAAGGCCATCCACAAATTTTTCTTCATACTGTATGAAAATAGCAATTCAGATTGTGTTTAAACAGGCAAATAAAAGCATTCACTATAAAACAACATAATCCATTTCATTACATTCTTTAAATTTAAAAAAGGTACTGTTAACTAAATCAAAACATAAACCACAGATTCACAGAAAATATTTGGAAAACATACATCACATCTACTCAAAGACTTCCAGGTGTAATATACATATATACACAATTCTTATAATTCAATAATAAAGAGAAAAACTGTCTGACACAAAATATTTTAACTGATACTTAGCCAAAAAATATGCATAGGCTGAATATATCTGTGATAAGGTATTCAAAAGGTGCTCAATATACTTGGTCATTATGAAAATGCAATTTGAACCACAACTTGATGCCACTGTACAATAATTAAAATGCAATACAATTATAATTCAAGCCATACCAAATATTGGTGAGATATCAGAGTAATTTGTCTTCCCACACATTAATGCTGATAATACAAAATATTGGAACTACTTTATAAAACAATACTTATTAGATTTTCAGACATGCTGTAATAAAATATTACAAACTTAATCACTTTACAATCAACACATAAATTCATTTCTTAATATTTTTAAACCCAGACACTTGTATTCATGATGTCAGTTGCTGTAGTTCTACACCCAGAGTATAGTGAAGAAAACCCTTTCTTGTTTCTTCTAGTATCTGGTGGCTTCAGGTTTTCTTGGCTGGTGACACTACTATTGTAATCTCTGCCACTATGTTCTCACAGACTTCTCATTTGTTCCTATTTTTTTACTTCTATTTCTCACAAAGACACTTGTCTTTAGATTTAAGGCTTATCAGGATGAAATAAGAAGATACAATCTCAACTTACTAGAACAAGCAGAGAATCCATTTCCAAATATTGCCACATTCACAAGTATAGACATAACTTACTAGAGTCTAACTTTTAATCCACTACACATGCTACCACAGACTCTTT
>PVIH01017953.1:0-40099 GCA_004025045.1 Sigmodon hispidus | reverse complement strand
CTCCCTCCCTCCCTCCCTCCCTCCCTCCCGCTCCAGGTCTCTCAGAGCTGTCTCCAGGCTCAGCTCCTCCAAGCGAGGCTGAGTCTCCTGCCTCAATGACTCTTGTCCCTCCGGTGGGACCACTGGAAGCAGGATATTCACTGTTGCTTGACCCTGGGTGCCATTTCAGTTTCTCACACCTCCATAGCCCAGCCTTCCCCTCCTCCCTGGCTCTTCTCATTCAATTCTGTTTCAATGTCTTTTCAGGGTTCTGCATTCCTGCTGGGACTATGACTGATTCTTTTTAGCATAATAAATAGTATTTATTATAAACCAGCATGCATCATTAAGTTTGATAGTGTAATTAAAATATCTCATAAAGTCATGATAAGAGAAAAAACTCTGAATTTTTCTCTGAGACCCTTTTTGGGTCAATAAAAAGAATTGAAGCTGGAATCATTCTAGAAATTACCAATAATAAATTATAATATTTGGAGATTAATAAAAAGATGGTCAAAGCTGATTTCTTGGGAAAATGTGAATGTGTTAGATATTAACGTGGAAATAATTTTTAGTGTACTGTGGAAGTTAAGAGAAAACATTAAGAGTAACACAAACGGCATGAAAGTAATAAAAATTAAAACAGAATTTAATGAACAACAGGAAAAAAGGGAAATAGATTTAAAAGTTGGCACATAAAATTCTCTACATTAAACATAAAAAATAAAGCCAGGTGTAGTGGTGCATGCCTATAATAATCTCAGCATTCAGAAGGCAGAGGTGGGGACTGCTGCAAGATTAAGGCCAGCCGGTGTACATAGAGAGTTTCCAACCAGAAAATTGGATTCTCAGGAAAAAGAAATTACTAAAACGAAACCAAGAAGGAAGAGGAGGAGGGAGGAGGAGGAAGAGGAGGAGGAGGAGGGAGGAGGAGGAGGAGGAGGAAGAGGAGGAGGAGGAGGAGGAAAAGGCAGCAGGATTAAAAAGAAGTGAGACAGGAGAATTAATGAGAGACCAGGGGACATTAAAAGATGCTTCATGAATTTCTTGATATACTTAGATGCAAGTTAAATTGAAAGCTGGATAAAATCATTACTTCAGGGAAACACATGGATCACCAAACTTCACCCTCTAAAACATAGGAACTCTAAACAGACCCATAATCACACACTACCAGCGCCACACTAGAGTTTATTCAGGAGAGTTGCTGTTAGTTTTGCACATGGGGAGACACACACACACACACACTACCAAATGCCACACAAGAGTTTATTCCAGAGAGAGTTACTGAGTGGGTACCCAGAGAAAAGCAGAGAAGGAGGAAGAAAAAGAGGGAGAGAGAGAGAAAGACAGGGAGAGAGAGGGAGAAAAGAGAGAGGGGCTGTCAGACGGCATTTCTTTTTAAGGGGAAGGGTAGGCACGGATCCACATAGCCACGCCTGGGGGTGTGCCCTCCGTATGTGGTGCCATATTGGCTTCTTCATGTGGCTGCTATATGCCAGGAATTTTTATTTCACCCAGAGCCATGTTGGGTCCACCACATGGAATACGTACAGTTGCCAGTCCAGTACAAGGGCAGAAAAGCAGAAGAGAAAAAAGACCGACTTTTATATGGCAGCTCCTTTTATGAGAACAGGTGGGCACAGATTTATGTAGCCACACCTAGGGGCGTGCCCTCCATACCCAGCATGTTCTGCCAGTGCCAAGTTTGCTTTACCACGTGACTGTGGCTGCTACATGCCAGGAATCCTTACAATAACTTTAAAAAAGGTTGCACTTAAAAGAATAAGTGTATTATACACCACCCAAGTGCAGATAAAAAGAACCATTTCACAACATTGACCTAAAAGGAAGTTAAAATATTTTAATAACAATCTCCTCATGTTTGAAAGTTTAGACAATCTTAATTATGATAGAAAGGGTGAATAACAAAAGTGGTGTGCTGTAGAATATTGCTCTTGTACATTGTAAAGATTTGTTGCTTGTGTTAGTTTAATAAAATGCTATTGGCCATTAGGAAGTATAGGTGGGGCTAGCAGACTAGGAGAATTCTGGAAAGTGGAAGAGCAGAGCAGAGACACTGGCCAGACACAGAGGGAGGAAGATGAAAATACTGCTCTGAGAAAGATATCAAGTCATGTGGCTAAACATAAATAATAAATATATGTAAACTTAAAGTATAAGAGTTAGATAGCAATATGCCTGAGCCATTGACTAATCAGCTTATAATTAATGTAAGACTTCATGTGATTATTTTGGGACTAAGTAGTTGTGGGCAGGTCCAGATCTCAGAGCTAGGTCAGGCCAGAAACCCTGAACTATGTAGTATGTTTAAAATCTATATCCAAGGGTCTGGAGAGATGGCTCAGAAGTTATGAACTCTTGCAGAGGACATAGTTCTATTCCCAGCATCCCTGTCTAACAGTACATAATTGACTCCAACTTCAGGTCCAAGGGATCCAATGCTCTCTTCTGGCTTCTGAGGGCATTTCATGCATATGTGCATATACTAACACACACACACACAAACACACACACACAATTAAATAATAAAACACACTTCCAAAAAAAGTGAAATAAAATCAGTATCCAAGACCTTTATGTTCTCTACATAGAGAATATCTTTTGTTCCATATAGGAAAAACATGTTTACAATATTTCATACCATGCAAATCACATACAATGCAAAAGTAATGATAAAATACCCTAAACACACAGGAATTTATTTTTTAGACAGCCTCACTATGTAGCCCTGACTAGCTTATAAGTCATTATAACATAGAGAAAAAAATTAAAACACTACATGACTGTCGGAGTGTGGTGATACAGACCTTTAATCCCAGCACTTAGGAGGCAGAAGCAGGTGGATGTTTGTGAGTTCAAGGCCAGGCTGGTCTACAGAGTGAGTTCCAGGACAGCCAGGGCTGTCTCAAAAATAATCAAATAAATACATAAGTCCTACATAACTAACTAACTCTTGGGTCAAAGAAGAAAATCCAAATTTCAGTTAAAACAATAAAATGATTGTTTAAATATAGTATTTGTTGAATGGGCCCCAAAGCTTTTTAAAAACCAAATGGGAAATCAATATCCCTACATTATGTTATTAATAAACAGAATGAAAATGAATGAGATCCCAGTTCTATTCAGTAAGTTCAATAAACAACATCAAAGGAAGACAAGAAAGCAACCATGATAAAAAGCAGAAGTTAATTAATTAGACAACAGACCCTCAGGAGAACTGCTAATAAAAACTTGTCCTTTGGGAAAAAAAGAAAAGATAAACAACAGCATAGGATATATTCTACATTCTACTATAGTCCTGGACAGTTTAACAGGACAAAATGAGAGAGAACAGAAATCTATGAAATTATTAATGAGCAAATGAGGCAATGAAATGTGTTTAGCAAAAGGGGTCTAAACTCCTCAGGAAGGCTGCCTATGTAGAACTAATTCATTATGTCATCTGTCAAGACTGGAGAGATGGCTCCATGGTTAGGAGGCACTGGCCACTCTTGCAGAGGTCCTGGGTTCAGTTCCCAGCATCGATGTGGCAGCTCACAATCATCTGCACTCCAGTTTCAGGGGATCCGACACCCTTTACTGACTTCTGCAGCCCCTGGCACTCAAGTGGTGAACAGACATAAATGCAGGCAAAGCACTCACACACACACATTAAAACAACAACATAACAAGCTACCAAGTCTGTCTGCTATGCCCACTACTCTTGGGTGTGGAAGGCCCATAGCTTGACCTTTTGTTTGTTTGGTGGGGGAGAGAAGGAGGTTGTTGTTGTGTTTTGCTTTATTATTTATTCTTTCTTTCTTTCTTTCTTTCTTTCTTTCTTTCTTTCTTTCTTTCTTTCTTTTTTGGAGACGGGTTTCAAAACCCTGTGTAGCCCCTGGCTGTCCTGGAACTCACTCTGTAGATCAGGCTGGCCTGGAAGTCAGAGATCTGCCTGCCTCTGCTTCCTGAGGCAGGTGCCACCACTGCTCAGCTTCATTTGACATTCTTAGCAGATTGTTGAGTATGAGTCTCCAGGGATCCAAAGTATAGAGTCATAAAGGAGGGACAGGGTAAAGTGAGGCAGAGGGGGAAATGAATGACAAGGACATGTTATAGGAAGGCCGCAAATCCCCAATCCTAGCTTCTACTGGAATAGAATAGGCCCAGCTGCACAAAGATGGTCTAGGTCACGGTGATGGGTAACATAAACAACAGCTTTGAGACACTCCCAGGATGCAGAGAAACATGCTAAAAATAATGCTGATGCCAAGAAAAATAAATAAATATAAAAGTTGTCAGTTTATGTGAGGACATGGGAGCCATGAAGCAGAAGCCTCAGGGAACTGAACTTGTCTACTCAAGAGTATCCAGCAGTCTCCCATGTGCCGGTGCTGTAGAAAAAGCTGCATGTCTATATACAGCATGTTTAAATATAGTTATATAGTAAATACATACAACACACACACACACAGAGAAATGTACATGGATACATACAAAAACACATAGAGACAGACATACAGAGGAGACACAGACACACACGACATACAGACAGAATCACACATGTGCAGACACATATATACAGAGTCACATGGGAAGACAGACAGACAGACAGACAGACAGACAGACACACACACACACACACACACACACACACAGAGTGGTGCCCATAGTAGCAGTGTGGTCTGTGATGCAGGAGGCTTTAAGGACTGGACCTGTGTGGTGCTGACCTCTGTGTTCAAATTCTCTAAGGCCCATTTCTGGTGTCAGCAAGCACTGGCTAATATATGCCAGTGACTCAGCCCAGTTCCTCACACACTGGTAAATGGCAGCATGATTATTAATAAAAATCATTAATATTTACTCTAGATGAATTTTTTAAAAATACATGAAAGAGAAAGCACATTCCAGATGAATTAACAAAAACCATATTCAAAACAGCCTACAACTGTTTCCAAATGAGTTTAGCGACTTACAAAAGACATCTATTAACATTTAAATGGGCCCAAATCAAAAATGCTAAAATCAGAGCTTCAAATGCTTTCTGAGAAGTGGAATTTGAGCCGCATCTCACTCTCCCAGGATGTTTCCCTCCTAGAATCAATTTCCTCTCCCCGCACAGAGAGGAGGAACAGGGATGCTTAGGATTCCACACTCCTGCCGGCTTCTTTCCACCCCTGCCTTGTATTTCACATCACCCGAAGACCAGCTAATAGGAGCCATCTCCAGGGACATTATCTGACCTCCTCCTTCTCCTGAGATCTAAGCACTCGGGGAGTTTTCAGATGTTTAAAGTGTCAGGCGCACTATTATCTGAGAAAATGGTTTTACCTAGCAATTTACCAACTTTTACAAAATCATTTTCCCCAACACAGACAGTGCTTTGTGAAGGAGAAAGATAAGTATAGGAAACTGCAGAGTTGGGCCCAGACATGCAGTGATGGATCACCACCAGATCTTTGTGATCTTGTTAAAGATAAATTAGGAGGAAATGAGCAAAAAGCTTTTGTGAAAATAATTGTGTTTGGTGAATTTTCATCGACATCAAAAGCACTCCAGGTATGACCCATATTTTAATACTCTGTCTTGTCATTAATTCTCTATGAACAACGAAACCTTTATCAGTTGGTCATTCATCATTTTTAAATTGCATCTTAGTTTGTGTGTTCCTGTGTATGAGCACACCTGCCAAGGGCACGTGTAGGGGTCAGAGGACAGCCACTTCGAGACTCAGTTCTCTTCTTCCACCCTGTGGGGACCAGAAATCAAGCTAGGTTGCCAGGCTTGGCAGCACATCCAGTGATCTATCTCAGTGGCTCTTGTACTCTTCTGTTTGGTTAAAAAATAGTTATAGATTTATATATTTTATGTATATGAGTGTTTTGTCTACATGTATGTGTGTATGTGTACCATATGGATGCCTGCTGTCCACAGAGGTCAGAGGGCATCAGATCCCTGGAGCTGGGGTTACAGGAGGTTTTGAGCCATCGAATGGGTTCTGAGAGCTGAAACTGCGTCCTCTGCAAGAGCATTGAGAGCTTGAAGCTGCTGAGCCACCTCTCCCATTCCTCAGTCCTGCATCACTTTTTTTTTTCCAACCTTAAACTCCCAAGAGCAGACTTTATTGGTCTGAGAGTTTAATTTCCCGAAACCCTGTAGCTCAGTATCTGGGGGTACAGAACAGGCCACACTGTGTCTAAGAATCAGTTTTGCAGAGAAAAGTAGGGAGTGGAAGGCCCTGGCTTCCTGGAAAAAAGAAAAAAGAAAGAAAGAAAGAAACCTACAAGATGGGAGATAAGTCAGATGGTCTGTTTTTGTGATTTCCAGACTCAGAGGATGTGATGGGGGCTGTCGCTTCCCAGAACTCCATGGATGGCAGGTTTCTTGAAGTCTTGGGCCTGTCGTAGGGCCTGGTGTTTGGAGTTGTGCTCTCCTTTGTGTATAAAGGAGAGGGGATATCATTTTCTATCTGGCTGCTTCTCCTTCCCTTACTCTCTCCTGATGCAGAGGAGGTACCATTTAAAAGTTCTGGGTGTCTAGAGTGACTGTAAGAGAAACGTGCTTTTACTTCGTGTTACTCGGGTGATGACGTCATTGGATGCAGGAGGAACTTCCGCAAAAAGTTTAGGAGACGGAGTTAAAATGTAGGGGAGAGGACAGTAAAGAGGAAAGGCAGGACCAAGGGGAGGAGGGGGAGCTGGGGGAGGGGCGGGAGCTGGGGGGTGGGAGAGCCAGGGAGGAGGCAGGGGGAGCCAGGGAGGAGGCTTGTGGACATTTTTGAGCCTGGACCCTAGCTCCAAACACTTTTAATTATAGTAATTTTTATATATTAACGAGAAAAGTAGGAGAGGGGGAAATCAGTGTGAATGTTAAGGACATTTGAGAGTGTTCTTCTATATCACTTTCTGTAATCACATAGGGAGGGATATCGATGCTGGGATCTGGGATCTGTTTAAAAAAATCTAAATTATATAGTGAGTTGATTTCAGTATCCTAACATGAAGAATCAGGAGCCTGATTTTTTGGGATTACTGAGGATATTTACTTGTTACATTAATATAATTTATCTTCCCTCCAGCATTATATATAATTTTTAAACATATCTATCTATGAATCTATTTTTTAGATTTCTTATTTTCTCAATATAAATTCCTTATCATGGAACTATTAGTCAGAAGGCATGAACATTTTGTGTGTTTGGTGTGTGTGTGTGTGTGTGTGTGTGTGTTTGGATGAATGTGCCCATGCGTGATTGTGCTAGAGATCAATGTCAGGTTTTCCTCAGTTTTTCTCCTTACTTTCTGAGACTATTCCTGAGCTCAGAGCTTATTCATCAGCTGGGTCAGCTGGTTTGTGAGCTCCCAGGATCTTCATCTCCACCTCCCAGCATGGGATTACAGACCGACCACATCAAAGCACCACACTTTTGCATGGGTGCTGGATCAGAACTAAGGTTTCCATGCTTGCAGAACAGAACATTTCCCCAGACCCCACATGAATGAGTTCAAGGTAGTTTGTTTGGAGTTTCTAAGATCAGATCTTAGTTCCCTAGGTCAGGCTGGCCTGCATTCAGGCTGGCTTTGAACTCATGAGCCCTCCTGTCTCAGTCTCCAGAATGGTAAGATTAACTCACTGGCATGTCCAGCCACATTGAAAACCTTTTTGTGGTCAGTCATGTAGCCTCTCTGAAGTCAGTTTCCACATTATAAAAGGAGATATTAATAATAACCACCTGGTACTACTGTTGAGAGGATCTAGCCAGACCTTCTACTGCTGTGGTATATCTTTGTGTATGCTGTGAATATGCTTTACTACCATTGGCTAATAAAGGGACTGTTTTGGCCTATAGCAAGGCAGCTTAGAGGCAGGTGAGAAATCCAAGCAGAGATATAGAAGGAGGGCAGAGTCAACAAGAAGCTGCAAATGGCCACCCAAGGAAGCAAGATGTAATGGGACCCATGTAAATCCATGGAGCCCCATGGCAATACACAGATTAATGAAAATGGTTTAAGTTGTAAAAGCTAGTTGGTAATGAGCCTGAGCCATAGGCCAAGCAATTTGTAATTAATATAAGACTTTGTGTGATTATTTGAGACTAAGCTGCTATGGGACTGCAGGTCTGGACCTCAAGGTATGGCCAAGCTAGAAACACCAGGCTACATTCTACTGTGAGGCTTTAGCAATAACTCAGCATGTTGTTCCTTACTGTCCATTCCATTCCACACTGTTTTAAGCCATTCCAGGCGGGTCCCAGGCAGGCTCAGCAGCTTTGTAATACTATAAGCTTGCACACCAGAAAGGCAGAATGTTGTTAAGTTCCCAGGTAGCCAGAGACTCTGCTACTTACTGGTATTGGCTGAATTCTTTGCCTGTGGTTCGATGCTGTTGTGATTTATTTGGACTGAAACAGAGCAGTTCTGCAAACAGCAAACTTTTGTCTGCTGTTTGTTGCTTTTAAAAAACATTCTTTACTCTTTTGGCTCTTTTGGGAGGGTAGACATCCAGCTCCCAAATAAATTACACATAGAGGCTTATTCTTTCTTATAAATGCCTGGCCTTAGCTTTGCTTGTTTCTAGCCAGTTTTTCTTAAATTATCTCATCTACCTTTTACCTCTGGGCTTTTATCTTTCTCTTCTGTATCTTACTTTCACTCTTACTCTGTGGGTGGCTGTATGTTTGTGTGTCTGTGTGGCTGCTGTGTGGCTGTGTGGCTGCTATGTGGCTGCTGTGTGTCTGTGGGTCTGCTATGTGTCTGTGTGTCTGCTTGTGTGTCTGTTTGTGTGTCTGTGTGTCTGTCTGTGTGTCTGCTGTGTGTCTGTGTGTCTGTATGTCTGTCTGTGTGTCTGTGTGACTGTGTGTCTGTGTGTCTGGCCCCATCCTCCTCCTCTGCTTGTGCTCTTGCTTCTAGGTATTTGTCTTCCCAGATTTCTCTTTCTATTTATTCTCCCTGCTCAGCAGTCCCACTTATCCTTTCCCCTATCTCACTATTGGCCATTCAACTCATTATTAGACCAATCAGCTGTTGGTGGTCAGGCAAAGTAACACAGCTTCATAGAGTTAAACAAATGTAACATAAAAGAATGCACCATATCTTTGCATCATTGAACAAATGTTCCAAAGCATAAACAAATATAACACATCTTAAATTAATATTCAACAGTTCAACATAACTCTGAGAAGTACGATGCTCACCCAGGTCTCTTAGCTCCAAGGAATTCTAGAGACAGACTAGGAATTTGGGTTTCTGATTATGTTCCCAGAATATTCCTACATTTGTATTCACAGGGGTGGACACATAGCCACCATCAGTATCGTCAGAACAATCAACATCCAGTTTCAGGGAGATGGCTCACGACTCAGGCCAGGGTCGGCAGGGACGACAGAAGCCGATCCCGGAAGCAATGGCAGGGCTACAGTTGTCTGCATATAAATTTCTGAGACTAATGAGCTTCAAGCCAAGAGCCAAGTGGAAGGGAGTCTGGCAGTTGAACGAGGCCTTAGTGACTGGTGTGGCAGGACAGCTGGGTCTCACAGGATGCTCTCATGCCACCCTTAATTTGCATATGGTAAAGATTGGTTCTCTCTCATTAATCCAAATGTATGACACATAGGCCGTATTTAAAGGGCTCAATGGAGCATTTAATAGATAACCATTTTTTTCTGATTAGTTTTCACTTGACCTGGCGACCCAAAGACGAAACCTTTCTCTCATTTCCTTCCTGTGGACGGAAGCCTGCCAAGGCAGCAGCAGAGATAGCCAGGCTGCCGCAGAATCCTGCCATTTGGAGGAACAGCGCTCGCTCGCTCGAAAGGGCAGCAGGAAGAGAATGAGGTGGGTGTTAGTCTCTTTTATGAAACTAAATTTGTGAGAAACCGTGTAGATTTTACACTCCAATCTTATTTATGCAGAATGTTGTATTTATTTGGTAAATGCCATTTTTCCTCCTTAGCCTCCACAGCATCAACAGATAAGAATTCTTTAAGAAAATTTTTAATTATAATTACATCATTGCTCCCTTCCCTTTACCCTTGAAAATTTGTGACTTTTTCCTTTGATTATTATTGCTACACACACACACACACACACACACACACACAATCGTGTGCAAGAACAAGCAAGATGACTCTATATAGTGCTGCTCAGGTACGAACATTATCTGAGGACTGAGCACTTGGTGCTGACTGTTAAGGGGCTTATCTCTGGGGAAGGCTAATTCTCAAATTCCATACTTGCCTGCAGCTCTTTGTGTAGGGGCGGGGCCATGAGAGTCCCCCTTTCCACACTGGCAGTCTGTTGGTGTTGTCATTGTCTGGGACTTGTCTATGCTGCCAAATTGTTTTGGTGTCATGAATATAGCTTCCCTGTCATTTCTAGGAGACCCAATCTCACACCAGATTTCCCAGTACTCTGGCTCTTACTGTCTTTTTGATCCTCTTCCATGATGCTCCCTTATGTGAGTGCAGGAACTGGGTTGTAGATATATCTCTTGGGATTAAGAACCCCACAATAAACTCTTCTGTGCATTTTGACCAGCTATGATTTTTTGCAACGGTTTCCATCTGTGGTAAAGAGAAACTTCTTTGGTGAAGAGCTACGTTTATCTACGGGCATAAAGCAGGGAAGGTTTTTGTTGTTGTTTTGTTTTGGTTTTTTGTTTGTTTGGGTAACAATTCTTACTTAGTCTTTTATTCACAATAAACTTAATTTTGCAATCCATTTAGACTCTGAAGGCGCAAGAAAAGCATGAAGTCCAAAGAACCACAAAGATTCCTTAGGCATAAAGAACATAAAAATTATGGGATACTGTGGGTAGACGCAGTGAGAGGTGTCCTTGGTGATGAAGATGCACAAAAGTTGCCCACAGTCAGCTACACAGCACCTGCAAAACCCAGATAAGGATTCTTAATTCCACTGACTGTTAGGAAACCTCAAGACAGTTCATCTGGATTGGAATCACCTGGGAGACACACCAATGTGTGTGGGAGTGTTTCAAGAGGCTGAGCTGAGGTGGGAAGACCCACCCTGATGTGGAGCACACCCTCCCGTGGCCTGACCTGTGCTCATCTTGGAAGGGCTCTAGAGGGAACAGGCTTTGTCCTGGCTAACTCCTCTCCCTTGCTCACTGTTAGGTTACTTTCCTAAGGACAGGCCCCAAGGTTCATTCCCTCATTTGGCCAATAACTCATTCCTAAGACAAAACACCAAGGTCTAGCAATCAAAATTGATTTTAGCTAACTAACTAATATGTCCAACCAGGACTTACTAACTCACCCTAGAACAGATTTCCCCTTGTCTCCTTAAAAACCCACTCCTAAACTGGGCAGGAGTGGTGCACACCTTTAATCTCAGCACTGGGGAAGCAGAGGTAGGTGTATCTTTGTGAAATCGAGTCCAGCCTGGTCTACAGAGCAAGTTCCAGGACAGCCAGGGCAACACAGAGAAACCCTGTCTTGAAAAACAAACAAAACACAACAACCACTTCTGCAAAAACACTTGCTGCTTTCTGTCTGCCTTTGCCTGACCCAGAAATGCTCCCACCCACCTACTCCATCCCCAATTGCCTCTCCAAGGTAATAAATCTCCTCTGAACTGAGAATTTGGTGTCTGGGTATGTCCTGTACTGACTCCAAGTCAGACCTCTATCTTCTGCATTGCCCTCAACATCCTCACCTTCTAGGCTCCTACAGAACAGCTCACAAAGTCTATCCCAGAGTCTCAAAGTCCTTCCATGGTCCTCCCAAAAACAATATGGTCAGGTTGTCACATCAACACCACCATGCAGTCCTGGTACCAATTTGTCTTCGTTAGAGCTTCTATTGCTGCAATGAAACACTATGACCAAAAGACCAGTCAGGGAGGAAAAGATGTATGTGGCTTACCCTTCCACACTGTTCATCACTGGAGAAAGCCAAGGCAGGAACTCAAACAGGGCAGGACCCTGGAGGGAGAAGCTGACGCAGGGGCCATGGAGCAGTGCTGCTTACTGGCCTGTTCATCATGGCTAGCTCAACCTGCTTTCTGATAGAACTCAAGACCACCAGTCCACAGGTGCCCTGTCCCATTAATCGCCAATTAAGAAAATGCCCTGCAGGCTTGCCTACAGATCATCTTATGGGGATATTTTCTTAACTGAGGTCCTCTCCTCTCAGATGACTGCAGCTTGTGTCAAGTTGACATAAAACTGTCCAGCACACTCTCCATGATGGACTCCACCATCAATCAAACCCTCAGCCAGAACAGATCCTCCCTTCCCTAAGTGGCTTTTCTTATATGTTTTGTCACAGCTGTGAGAATGACCAAGTACCAGGGATGTGAGATAATCTGTCCAATCACCCACCTTCATAAGTCACGGTGGCCAGGACCAGCTATGCTCGGGACAAACGCAAAACCCACATTTCTTGCTCGTCTTGACTCATCAGATGCATGAGGCACCACCATGGATGTTATTGAGATGTAAGCAGAACTGATCAGGAGTCTGGGTGAAGGCACCGGGTATGGAGCAGCAGACTCAACCCAGAAGAATCTGCACAAGCATGAAAGCCAGGTACTTGGTTATTTCTTCCCAGGGTCCACTCAGGAATCTCTGCAGAGAACTCGCTGGCCATGGAGCCTGGATGTATAGTAAGCAGTTTCTGGCCTGTCCAGCCTGCAGTTCTGTGGCCGCTTAGCCCCACATAGTCACACAAAGGCTTATATTAATTACAGACTGTTTGGCGTATGATTTAAGCTCATTATCAGCCAGCTCTTACAACTCTCAACCCATTTCTTCTAATCTATGTTTGGCCACGTGGCTCATGACTTGCCTGTACTTTTACATCTTGCTCTCTGATTGGCAGCTTGTGGTGTCTCTGACTCTGCCCTCCTTCCCCTTTACCTATGCTTGGATCTTCTGCCTGCCTATAAACTGCTTTGCTATAGGCCAACACAGTTCCTTTCTTAATCAATGCTAACTCAGAGCATACAGAAAGACATCCCATATCAGGGCTGATCCCCCGGCATGACCCCATCTCCATTCTTTCATCATCTTTACAGGTCTATCAATAAGGCTTCTTCAGGAATACGCTTGCCCAGACTTGGTTTCATGTCAGTGAAAGTAGTTTCTCCCATCAAAATGGCCTTGCTTGTTCTCAAAATTATTTTGTCCCTAGTTGAATACAGTGTATCTGTTGATGATATAATCTCCCAAATTTGATGACTTAACACAAAAATAGGTTTTTCCCCCCCCTTCTAATTGTTTAGTCCAATCATTTGGGCTGTGCTCAGCAAGGCAGTTCTTCTGTTGGGCCACTTGAGGCTGAGACTCAAAGCCCAACACCATCACTTCAGTAATCTATTTTAATATAAGATGCAGAGCATCCAGATTCTACCACGGGGGTGGGGTGGAGGGGTGGAGGCATAAGAAAGCCATGCGACAAATGTGGGGGAAGTTGGTAGCCGTTTTTATAGTCCCACTAGACCTTGGAGATGCTGTGACCCAGAGTCTTCAAAGTTTACTGTGTACATAGATTCCTGGGGAACTTGAGACAATGGAGGGATAGGGTCCCTCACCCTACCCCATGCCAGGCTGTTGCTGAGCTGGTAAATGATGGACAGGTCATTCTGTGACTGGAGATCTGCCAGCCAGTGAACTCAGGGAGACTGCACCCCATGTCTACTGTCTGTACTTTGGTGGCCTGGATAGATGTCTGCTGAAAATGCCTCCTGTCTGTTTGCCAACATGGGCTTTTGATCACAACAGGAATGTCCATCAGATCTCACAGTGAAAGTTGGCTGTAAAGTCAATGGCCACCGTCACTCTCATGGATTGAGACTTGCTTTGTATATTTTCACATTTCCTGTACAATTGGAACGTATAGCTTACATCAGAAGAATAGATAGTTGTCTGAGTCCAGGTCGGATGAAGCCTGTCAGATTGGATTCCTTCGCAGTCTACTGTTGCATAGTAATGCCCTTCCCATCAGGGGCTGGGTGTGCCTGTGCCAGAGTCAGACAGGCTGGGGAACAGAAACTTGGGTGAAAGTCTGTTCTGCGGCCATGAGGGACCTGGTGATGTTTCTTTCCGTCATAAACTGATGCTTCATAGAATAATATAATTGCAAGTGTTAAGTATATATCTACTTTCTCCCTAGAGTGGAAGCACTCAGGTGTTTATAAATAAATGTTCAACAATTGCATTATTATTTTTCTTGTGTGAATTTGTGAGTTTGTGTGTGTGCATTTGTGTGCATATGTGTGTATGTATGTGTGTGTATGTGTATATGTGTGATTGTGTGTATGTGTGTTTGTATATATATGTGTATGTGTGTGTATATGATTGTGTGTATGTATGTGTGTATGTGTGTGTGCGCATGTGTGTGATTGTGTGTGTGTGATTGTGTTTGTGTATGTGTGTATATGTATGTGTGTGTGATTGTGTGTGTATGTGTGCATGTATGTTGTGTATGTGTGTGTGTATATATGTGTGTGTATATGTGTGTGTGTGTGTCTGTGTGTGTGTGTGTCTGTGTGTGTGTGTAGGGTAGAGGTCAGCTTTGGGTGTTGTTCCTTAGGCAGCATAGTTCTTGCTTTTTGAGACAGGGTCTCTCAGTGGCCTGGAATTCATCAGTTCAGCTTGGCTGGCTGGCTGGTGAGCCCCCGGGATCTGCCTGTCTCCACCTCTCCTCAGTGTGGGAAGGCAGGGATTACAACCCTGAGTCCATTGTTTGTTTTAAGTTGTTGTTTTAAGGCAGGATTTGAACACCACATTCAAGCCCTCCTCCTTGCCAGACATGCAGGGCACTGACTAACCTTCTAGTCTCTGTTTGTGTGGTTTTCGGTTTTCCTTTAGATATCACCAAACCCTTGTGTCATGGTCCTCATGGACAGTGAGGCAGGCTTAGTTCTTCTCTAACAGTGCAGTATTATAAAGTGGAAACTAAAGATAATTCAAAGCATAAACACACAGATAATGGGGCATAAAACTGTTCATTTTTCCCTTTGGATAAAAACAAAAGCAAATTTCAAATCAACACCGAGAGACACTGTTTTTAAATGTTTTTCCAGATTCCTTGCAGAGCAGAGTTAAGCAGGCTGTGGTCATTCAAAGAGGAGGAAGGTGCTGGTTAAAGGCTCCATAGAGACCCGTGATCATGACCTACCATCTTTCAGAGGCCACACGACCTCCTAGAAGCCACTGAGCTGGTTCCCACTCCTAATTCTCCAACATAAAAACAGGTGACTAAGTCCTAGGGTGTAGCCAAGCCTTCGTACCTCCTCAAAAGGCTTGCTCCTTCCTTGGAAACTTCTGGTTCCGTATTTAAAGTTTCCCCAGCCATTGTTCAAAATCACAAGTCTACCAACAACACCGCCTCCCCCCTCGTGGCTCATTCCCTGGAAGTCTCTCATTTCACACTGTAGCATTTTTATTAGTCTCACCGAAAAATGAGGGAAATAAAAGTGTGATTGCTTCTCACCAGCCAATCCCCCTTTTCTCTTTCCCTCCCTCCCCAGCTCTCCCCATCCCTCTCTTCCCTTAAAGATAGAACAGCAAGTGACCAGCACAGCAGCCACACCCTGAAGCTGTCCAGAGTCCCACCCTGTCTTGGTCTCTGGGTGTCCCTCAGCACAGACATGGCGCCCTCCGAGCCCTGTAGCTCCGTTCCTCTGTTTTACTCACCCTGCAATGGACCCTTCTCAGCACACCCTCTTATTCTCTCCCTTTACAAACAAACCGCCACTTTTGTGTTGGAAGTTTGTGGCAGGGATTATTTTCATGTCCAGTTATGTTAATTAACTTTCTTGAGTCTCTCCCTGATCCTCTGTGCAGCCCTGGATTCTTATTTAAGGGAGTCACTGGGCCTTCAGATTTCTCTAGGGAGAAATTAGATTTTTCTCTACAGAAATAGAAATTTTCCTCTAAAAAAAAAAATGTATTCTACTTTTGTGTTTCAAGTGGTCAGAGGCGCCCTGGCTGGTGGCTGCTTGTAGATTTGGACCCAGCAGATCTGGAAACAGATCATCCAGGTTTTAAAAGCAGCTGGAAGAAGTCTTCCTCATATTCCTTTAACAAAAGAAATTTTGATTTCTGACCGGATCTTGAAGCACTTGTCCTAGTACTTAAAGGACCAAAAAATGCTTCCAGCTCCTGAAGTTCAGAGGCAGCGGAGGGAACTCAGAGGAGCCGCAGAAAGACCCAGGGCTTCCCAGTCGAGCGCTTCTCATTCCTGCCCCGCCCCCTCCCTCCTTCACTTAAAAAGATGGCTTACTCTAGGCCTTGTGGCTGGGGTGATGGCTCTGTGGGTGAAGGGCTTGCTGCAGAAGGACGCGAGTTAGGCTTTCCAGCACCCTAGAGAGATCTGAGTGTGGGTGGAGCCCGTCTGCAAACCCAGTGCTGGGGAGGCAGAGCCAGGGGCATCCTTGGAGCTGCTTAGTCAGTCAGTCTGGCTGCCACGGGAGCCCCAGGGTCAGTGAGAGAATCTGTTCTTTAAAACAAGGCAGAGGGCCGGAAAGACCCTGTCAGCAGTTAAGAACACTGGCTGCTCTTTCAGAGAACTGCAAACCCAGCACTCATGAGGTGACACACAACTGTCTGTAACTACAGTTCCAGGGCATCTGATGGCCGCTTCTACCGGCTGTGGGCACCAGGCATGAAATGAGATGACAACTTGATGTTAACCTCTGGTCCCCCACATACCTGTACAGACTAGCACACCTGTACATACATACCACACTCCCCCCATACCTGTACAGACTAGCACACCTGTACATACATACCACATACCTCCACACACCCACACTATGAGTTAATTATTTTAAAAAGTCTTAGATTCTTTTTGTAGTACAAAATTATATACATTTCAATCACCTAAAATTGATCAGTGTATACACATGGCCACAACACATCTCAGCTTGGAACAGTTACATCTCAAGTGTTCAGGGGCAGTCTCAGACTATGGCTACCTACCAATATAGATCATACTGATGTAAAGAACTATGGGGTAAGATAATGGGATCACTTAGGTGGGAAAAGGGGGAAATAAACACCTATAGGCATTCCTATAAGTTTAAATGGTTTTTGTTTATTCATTCATTCATTTATTGTGAATGTGCACACAGGATACACACATTAGGGAGTCAAAAGACCTTGTGGGAGTAAATTCTTTCCTTCTATCATGTGGTCATCAGCCCTGGCTACAAGCGTCCTTACCTGACCAGCCATCTTGTCAGTCCTATATATTTATTTACTAAGTTTGTCAACACCTACAATGAGATTTTAGATTGGCAAATATTATAGTTTATTTATTATTTTATTATCTTTTGCTTGAGATAAGTCTCACTGTGTAATCTTTTGCTGGCCTGGAACTCACAGAGATATGCATACCTTTGCCCCTAAGTGCTGGAATTAAGATATGTATCACCATACCTGGCTAGTTTCATTTAATTTTTAGTTTTCAATTTTCCAAATGAAAATTTCAGTGGTAACATATAACATCATGAGACCTACCATGGCCTTTCTCCATTTCCCTGCGTTTATGTCATCATCACCCTGTCTCTCACCTCCTCCCACCTCTTTCCACCCCCCACCCCCCATCCCTGCTGCTGAGAGAAACAACATCTGTGCCATCTCCACAGAGAAGTTTCAATGTTGCCATGACGATAAGGAGAGCAAACTCAAGATGGAGAACTTACTTTAGGGAAAGGATTGAATTTTGTTCAAGTAAAAAAATGGTGATTTAAGAAACAGTACCAGCCAGGCAGAGGTGGTACACTCCTTTATTCCCAGCATTCGGGAGGAAGAGGTCCGAATCTCTGTGAGTTCAAGGCCAGCCTAGTCTACAGGTTTTAGAAATCAGATAATTGCTATGTAAAGATATTGTAAGTGGGCTGGAGAGATGGGTCAGAGGTTAAGAATGCCTGCTGCTTTGGCGTAGGACCCAAGGCTGGTTCCCAGTCATCAGGGGATCCAGGGATCCACTGTTCTCTTCTGGCCTCAGTGGGCACTGCAGGCATGTAGCACACACACACACACACACACACACACACACACACACACACACAGATGCTTACACATACACACAAATAAAAATAAAATAAACCTTTAAAAAAGATATTCTAAATAATTCTACCAAAGGGCAATGAAAAAGTCATTTACGATTTTTCTATGTGTGCAAGTAAATCTTAAATGAAGAGTGTGTGTATCATCTGCTGATTAGGCTCGATTAGTGGGTGGAAGTGTTCCAGGAGAGATAATATAAAAATAGAATCATTAGTCACAAATTTAAATTATTCAAGTCTTGTCACAGAGAACGGAATTCAAATGGAAACAGCTCTCCTGCTAGTCATCCAGGCATACATGAGCACAGAGAGTCAGGTAAGGGGAGTCACCTGACACAAAGTAGGTAAACTGAGGAACAGTGGTCTTGAAAGGAAGCCTGCTGTACTGGTTGGTTTTTGCAAACCACACAAATCTAGACATAGCTGGGAAGATGGACTTCTAATTGAGAAAACTCCCGAGAGACTGACTTGTAGGTAATCAGAGGAACATTGTCTTGACAGATGACTGATGTGGGAGGTCCCAGTCCACCATGGACACTGCTACCTCAGGTGGCAAAAGGAAACAGACTGAGCAAGTCACGAGGAGGCGTCCGGTAAGCAGTATTTTCCCATGGCCTCTGCATCCGCTTCTGTCTCCAGGTTCCTGCCTTGACGTCCCTCAGTGATGGAGTATGATATGGAACTGTAAACTGAAATAAACTCTTGCTTTCCCAAGTTGCTTTTGGGTATAATGGAGTTTTATCACAGTAGTAGAAACCTAGCTAAGACACACACTTTAATTAATACAAACCTCTGAGCCTTTCTGCTGGAATGCCTACAAGCCTCAACAAAGGACTTACAGTGTAGGCAGTTAATATATATTGATAGGGAAATATTTCACAGTACCAGTTAGAGAGAGCCTGCTCCACAGCAGGCTCTGCTGAGCACAGGAAACATGGGGGTCAAACGAGATGGAAACTGGCCTGAAGGTTGGCCACTGGGACACCGTAGTCACCATCGTTAACCAGTTCTAGTTTAGAAAGTACAGTTAAGAACTGAAGCCCGACCACCAAGAGGAGCTGGAAACTGAAGGTCAACCCCTATGGGCAGCAGGTGATCAGATCCCGAAACATGGAGCCCTTGTGAACCTCACTGGTTAGCAGCCCTCTCAAACATTGTCACAAATTTTCTCTAAGACGACACCATTGAGGACCCTATGGAGAAAGAGGACTAGAAGTTTGTGCCTGAGACTCTCCTTCATCTTGCTTTGGCTCTCTCCAATTGAAATTAGAAAACAAAACAAAACTGTGGCTGTGTGTGTGTGTGTATGTAAGTATGTGTCCCACACGGTGTGCGTGCACATGTGAGCCTGTGCACACAGGCAGAGCCTAGAGGAAATTGCCAGTTGTCTTATTCTATCACTATGATTTATTCTTTCAAAACAGAGTCTTCCATGGAACCTGGAAGCTGGTCTGGAAGCCAGCCCTGGTGATGCTCCGTCTACACCCAGGCAAGTGCATGGCCACATGCTGTGGGACTATGCTTCTGTACACTGTAAACATTTGTCACTGTAAATATTAGTTTAAAAAATGCTGATTGGCCAGAAGCTATACAGGAAGTACAGGTGGGACAAGCAGACTAAGAGAAATCTGGAAAGCAGAAGAATAGAGCATCCTTGAGCCGGACTCAGAGGAAGAGACAAGACTGCTGCTCTGAGCAAAGGTACCAGGCCACATGGCTAAAACATGGATAAGAATCATGGGTTAGTTTGAGAGTGAAAGTTAGCAAGTAATATACCTGAGCCATAGGCCAAATGGTTTATAATTAATATAAGCCATTGTGTGATTATTTGGGACTAAATGGCTGAGGGTCTGGCTGGCTGGGACAGAGGAACTGTCTGACTACAGCCACACATCGTTTTTTATGTGGTGTCGGGTTCTGAACTCAGGACTGGTTTATACCGAACACACTCTGACTGACTGAGTCTTCTCTTCCGTCTCTGTAGTAGTAAATATAGCACCTTTAAAAAGTCTTCCGGGTCATTGTGGTTCATTGTCAACCAGGAGGCCATGTGACTCTTGAATGTAACCAGTTGGTCAGAGGACAGGGTAGGACTGAGGACCCCCAAACTAAATTTAGAGCAAGTCAGCAGCGTCGGAACTGCCCTGTCCTTAGTTTGGCAAACTCATTACAGCTGTGTTTCTCATTACAGTGTCTACTGGGCTGTATCACTTCCTTCTATCACACACTGTCAGTTCCTGGGCTGGGAGGTTGCAGATTGCGGTCAGTAGGCCATCCACACAGTACTGTGGTCACTGACCCAGGAATAGGGCTCATTCCAAGTCAAGTTTTCCCAGAAGCCTGCAGGGACTGCTTCTGTGCACCATTGATGGCTGACTTCATGCTGCTATAGGGCTGAGATGGGAACAGAAGTGGTGCAGTGTGTAAGCCTGAAACAGTCAGGGGCTTCTTCTTGGTCCTGAGGATGGCTCAGATTTAGGGACTGTGAGTTCCGGGTTGCTGAACATGGCTGGTGAGTGTTTCTTTCCCTCCTTTATCAAGGCAGCAGATCCCCAGCACAGCTCTTCACAGAAAGGTCAATTTCCTTTTTCTGTAAGAACAATTTGTGTGAATGGACAGGTCCTGAGCACATGTGCACATAAGTCTGTGTGGAGGCCAGAAGACGCCCGCGGGTGTCTGTCCACCTTCCTTAGAGACTGACTCTCTCACTGGCCTGGAACTTGCCAAGTAGGTGGGCTGAGTGGCCAGCAAGCTCCAAGAACCCACATGTCTCTAGCTCCCCAGCATCAGGATTAAAGTGCTGGCTGTTGGTTTCTCGAGTGAGAAGAGATACACACTACCAAGGCCATACAAGGGTTTATTTAAGAGAATTCCCAGGCAGGTACAGAAACAAAGCAGGACAGAAGGAGATAAGAAGAGAAAGACCAAATCCTGCCCGTCTCTTTTAAGAGAAGGGGTGTGTACGGGTTTACGTAGTCACGTTTAGGGCGTGCCCCTGTGCTAGGTGCATTCCACCTGAGCCTCGTTGGCTCAACTACGTGGAGTGTCAGGAATCCTTACACTGGCCACCACTCCTGGGTTTGTTTTGCGTTTTGTTTGAAAGAGTCCACCATGCTACCTTGACTGCTATGGAACTCACAGAAATTCACTGGTAAGTACTGAGGTTAAAGATGACCTCTTTCCCTCTGTTCCTTCCTGTTAGGGTCACCTGTAGACTCACTGTGTAACCAGGGAGGGTGGCCTTGGACTCCTGATCCCCCTGCCTCTGGGGTACTGGATTATAGGCATGTACCACCACACTCAGTCCACAGTGCCGGGGATCAAACCCCATGCTTCCTGCATGCTCTACCAATGGAGACACACCCCTAGTGGTCATCTGGTGGTCTTTCAGATCTGATTAAAACCAAAGACTTGGGTAGAGAGACCAAGTGTGCAACGTTGAGCTTTTCACAGAAAAGGAAAGGAGTTTCTGGCTTTTACGTTTTATTTCTCAATGAACTAACTGCCAGCCTTAGGATAAAAACAGGAAAAGTTGTAATAAATAAAATTTAAAAACCCCCGGCAAGGGGCAAGTGGGGTGCCCAGCAGGGCTGGATCCCCTGAGCCCCCAAGCCTGTACAATATGGTTTGCTATAAAACTCAGAATCTTGTAGGGGGGGGGAATTTAAAAACCAATAATACAAACCTCTGGGGGGAAATGAAACTTAACTGGAAAGGCTGGGGCAGCCTCTTGCTGAGGGCCAAGGTTGGGAGAGCTGTTGTAGAAAGTTTCTCCTGACCCGTGTTTGGCCCTGGGAGGTTTGCGACCTGGCGTGCGCGGCAGCAGCGGTTTTTATCCCCCAAAGAAATGAATCACAAGCTTATATCCTTTAAACTGTTTGGCCTATGTCTTATGCCCATTACTAGCTAGCTCTTTCTTCTTAAATTAACCCATTTCTATTAATCTTCCCACCACGTGGCTCAGCCCGTGGCTGGCTGGTACCTCTTACATGTCTGTTCCTCTTGGGGGTCGGATGGAGACTGGCAAACTTCACCCTTCTTCCTACCTGCTTGTGCTCTGATTCTCCACCCACTTCTACGGTGTTCTACATGGACCAAAACAGCTCCTTTATTTACATTATACAGAGAATATTCCACCACATTTCCTCTTTTCTGTCTAATTAAAAAGAAAGGTTTCAATTTCCATATAGCAAAATTACAACAGAACAACTCTCAAGCAGGAATTACAGTCACAATATCCAGTCTATTTGTATTCCAAAATTAAAGAGACTATCATTGTGAGTCTAAAGTTTCATATCTAATATACCTTTAAACTAAAAAGAGCTATACCTACAATTATTAAACCTTCAACCACATCAAAGACCACAGAAGGATATATTATTATGCAAATAAACAGGAAGTGCAAGCAACTTCCAAAGTCTAGAAAATGACAGAGATAACATTTATCTGCCTGGACAGTCGCCCAAAGTTCCTTTGTAATGTTGGGGCATCCATCTTCAGCCTTTATGGCCCAAAGTCTCTGTCACACCTTTCAGTGATGCAGGAAATCTGACACAGTCCATCAGTTGCTTTGCCTTGTGTCCTGAAGAATGTCTGGCAATGTTTTTCTGCAAAGCAGGAACCTAAAGGACCATCTCGGCTTGTTCTGCCAAAGTTCAGAGGTCACTTTCCTATGGAACCTGCATGCCCAGTTTATATAGCATACTGTCAAGCAGTCAATACCAGAACAGTTTCTTGTCCAGTGGCTAACTGTTGTCACAAAGTAAATTCCACATGAAGTTTCTTCAATGCCCATCCTTTTCCTGAAATACATTCACGCTGCCAGGAGCAGACCTGTCTCACTGTCCAGAAAAGTCTTTAAGTTCTTAAAATAATTTAAATTCCATATTCTGCATGTCTATGAAGTGTTTGAAAACTACCTATCTAACTGAAATATATCTTTGTATACCTATAAAAACCTAACTAACATGACTATAAGTTTCATTATCATAGATAACTATCAATCTGCATTTCTCAATTACACATTACAATTTTAAATGAGTTACATCAGCATCACACCTTAATCAACAGTAGAAAAATCCATACAGCATAACAAAATTGACCTTAAGTTTATATCAATGAATCAAAATCCACTTATCTTTTCTAATAATTCCTATATCATATCCTCCTCCCCCAACTTTTTTAAGAAATTGACTATGACCATTAACCATTTATAATGAAAATAAACATTAATAAGCAATATTTTTAGGAAATTGGGCATAGCTTCCTTTCTTTTACTGCTTCCTGCGGTCAAAGAACGATGACAATCTCATGGGGTTTTGAAGCTGGATCATCTCAACTGGCCATCTTGGAAGCTGATCTTCCATCAGAGAATTTCAGGTGGCCTTGGCAAATGAAACCACATTTGCCTAGAACCAATCCACAGGTTTTGATCTTCTGTGGAGACAAAAGCAGAAACTCTTTTCCCAAGTAACATATTCTTATAAATAGATTTCAAAGTCAAAATATCTTTAAAGTATGTGTATTTAGCAGCCTCAGCAATCAACCATCTTTCTGCAGTCAGCTCATTAAAAGTCAAAAAATCAAAAGAAAACAAAACAAACATAATCCAGACTCTCTGTTTATTTGCCATCTTTACATGGCCTTTTTTTTAAAAAAATCTTTATTTCTATTTCTCTTTCTTAAAGGGTTTTCTTCACCTTTTTTTTCTTTTTCTCTCTCTCTCTCTGAAGCCTATGCGTATTTTACATACATTGTACCCCCTTTAGAGGTTTTGAGAGTCTAAATCTGTTTTATTGAGAATTCTTAATCATTTTTCAACCCAAATAGCTTTTAAAAGGTCGTGTCACTTTAATTGCTGACTCCGCCCCTCTTGGCAGTTTGGAACCTGGTTTGCGAGGCTACCAGAAAAACCGTTTTTAACTGTTTCCTTTCTGTTCAGTATAAGCAAAAACCTTAAATCAATCACACTTGTGCCAATCCTGTCGTGAAACGTATGAATTTAAGCTGTGTGCTGCGGACGCACCATTTTTAAATTCCTGCCTGAACACCACGCTGTCTCTGTACCATAAATCAATTCAAATACACAATTCAAAAGACCGTTTTAAACTTTCTCAGGCTTTATGCGGGTGTTCGTGCCCAATGTTGGGAAACCATCTGCTGTAGTAGGTTTTTCCCCCGACTCGTGTTGCGTCCGGAGGTTTGTGCCTGGCGCACGTGTGGCGCCGGCGGTTTGAAAAGAGGAGATGTGGTAGGAATGTTCTCTGTGTACTGTGAATAAAGAACTGTTTTGGCCTGTGTAGAGCACCGTAGAAGTGGGTGGAGAATCAGAGGCAGCCAGGTAGGAAGAAGGGTGGAGTTTACCAGTCTCGATCTGTCCCCTGAAGAAGAAGCATGTAGGAATTCAGGTGAGCCACGGGCTGCAAGCCATGTGATAGATAGATTCATACAAATAGATTAAATTAAGATAAAAGAGCTAACAAATAATGTGCTTAAGATATGGGCCAAACAGTGTTAAGTATATAAGCGTGTGATTCATTTTTTCTTTGGGGGACAAAAGCCTCGGGTCGCGCCAGGCACAAACCTCTGGACCCAAAATGGGCCAGGAAAACTTAATACAACAGAGAGCCCCTGTGAAAGGGATCTTAACAGCAAGTCGGTATTTGGGAGTTATTAGCAGGACAGAACTCCCAGATACAAGCGAGTTGATGCACAGGGCCAATTAGTTCATGTCTCTGTACCAAACACCTGTCATAGAGGCCTCCGCTTCCCACAGTGAGGGTCCCATAGATCTGTTCTTCCTTCCAGCTGTCCTACTGTGCACTCCTGGGATGAGCCATGCAGGTGTTTGTGAGCTTGTGTGGACTCACAGGTAGGGCTGGCTTAGTCATCAGACACATGGCTGGTCCCCTCTTTTTTGCTAGGTAATAGTAGTATCTGGTTCCCTGGAAGAATGGCTCTCTTATTACAATGTACAGGAGAGGAAGATATAACTTTTTATAGACATGTGCTGTTTTAAACAGCTAGAGACATAAAAATCTCACTTTGGAATTTTGCTTAAAGCAAATTAGCGATGAGCAAGTAGCATTTCTGCCAAGTCTCCACCTCACATGTGCTTCTGGAAGCTTTAGACAATTGAAACTTACAAAAAAAAAAAAAAAAAAAAAAAGCCCTCTATTGTTGGGGCTACAAAGTCACCTGTCATATCACCAGGACAGTTGGAGCCAGGATTCTCAGCTCCATGACCAATGTGACACCTCAGCTTACATGTTCCTCTGCATACTGAGCTACTTTACACTTACTGTCTTTTCTAAAGATGAGCCTTGAGGGATGGAGAGACTGCTCAGTGTGTGACAGTATGTCGTACATAAGCCTGAGGGCCTGAGATCCACTCACACAGGTTAAAAACAAAAACAAAAACAAAAAAACAAAAACTGGAGCACAACTATACACTATAACCCCAGCACTGTGAAGGGCAGAGGCAAGAGAATCACTGGGACTTACTGGCCGCCAGTCTAGCTCCTGGATTAGTGAGAGACAGAGCTGGACATGAAACATCCTTCTGTAGCCTCTCCATACTGGTACATGGCATCTACACATATGTGTATGCATCTCTCTCTCTCTCTCTCACATACACACACACACACACACACACAGAGTGCACAAAAACCATATATACACATGCTCATAAGTAAAATTTTCTCAGACAACGTTAACCGAAGACAAGACATTGCAACTTGAAAGGTCTTTAGGGATTCCTGCTCTGTCCACTCTAATGTCACATGAAGCAAGTCTTTCTTTGGATCTCGAGTTCTTAAATAACAATGCCGAGACTTCTTATTAAGTATAAAAGCTTGGCCTTAGCTTAAGCTTGTTCCCAACCAGCTCTCATAACTTAACTGTTTCTGTTAACCCACGGTCTGCCACATAGCTTATTGCCCCTCCTCTATACTGCAATCTGACTTGCTCCATATCTTGCTGGCAAATGCCCCTTGCCCCAGATTTTTCCCAGAGTTCCTCTCTCTCACCAGAAGTCCCGCCTCTCCTCTCCTGTCTGGCTATTGGCCGTTTAGCTCCTAATTAAGTCAGTCAGAAGATGGCTTGGCAAAGACACATCTTCACAGTGTTCAAAAAGATCATCACACAGCACTTCCCTCTTTTTGTCAAAGTAAAAAGTAAGATTTTGAACACTAACACAGTAAAACTATAAACAATAAGAATAATTATCAGGTAAGAATTATATTTACAATGTCCAGTCCATTTGTATTTGGCAAATTTGGAAAAAGGGTTATCATCCTATCTTCATAAGCCCAAATTTTTATATCTAAATATTTTCTATTATAACTTGTATTACCAACCTAAAAACATCTTTTTAGACCTTAAAACATTTTCTTAGATGAACAACTTAAGCTTTTATATCTCTTAACCTTATGGACTTTATATCTCTTTTGTAAATGTCTTTTCTGAATTTGGTAACAAAGAAAATAATCTAGTCTTCAATTCCCATCAGAGACCCAAGAAAGATATATTACAGGAAGTGCAGAGCAAACAGCTTCCAAAATTATAGAAACAACAAGAGACAGTTGTATTCCTGGACAGTCACCCAAGGTTTCTCTGCAGTGTTGGGGCATCCATTTTTGGCCTGCAGGCCTGGAATATCTGACAGACTTTTCTGTGAAGCAGCAATTTTTGAAAGACTATCCTACCTTGTCTTGGCAAAGTTTGGCAGTCACCTTCTTTTGTGTCTCACTTGTCCAATTTGGACAGCAAACTGTCAGAAGTCGAGGGAAGGGCAATTTCTTGACCAGTGGCTAGCTTTGTCACATTAAAAACAAACTTCATATGGAGATTCTTCAGTGCCCATCATCTTCTCTGAAATACGTTGGTGCTGCCAGGAGCAGACACATCTCACTGTCATGAAAAGCCTTATGTTAAAAACATCTTACATGTCATACTCTGTGGGTCTCTGAAGAATTTGAAGATCATGTATTTATCTAAAATATATCTTTGTTTGACTTTGAAAACATACCTAACAGGGCTACAAGTTTGATTGTTATAGGTGACTGTTAGCCTAAATTTCTTAATTATCCTAAATAGCTTGTAATAATAGCTTTCAAGGACTAGAACTTTACATTTTTAAATCAGCTGCATAAGTACAATACCAGAAACAAAAGTAGAGACATATCTATTAAAACAAAAATAACCTTAAATTTATATCAATATACAAAAATTTATACCAATGTATATATTTGAGACTAGTAGCTGCTTTTCAGTAGATGCAATAGTCTACCCTTTTATCCTGTCTTTCCTATATCATCTACTTTTTCTTTTTAGAAAGAGATCCCTTAGTTTAACCTCTGTTGTGGAATATTATTTTAAGGTATGTTACATTTGTTTATGCTATAGACCATTTATTTAATGATGCAAAAATATGTTGTATTCTTTTATGCTCTGTGAAGCTATGTCACTTTGCTTGTCCAAAATACCTGACTGGTCTAACAAAGAGCTGAATTGCCAATATCTAGGCAGGATAAAACATGGGCAGGGGTGGCAGGCAGAGATAATAAAAAGGAGGAGAAATATGGGAAGAGAGATTGAGGAGCTAGAGAGGGAGGAGGAGAGGAAGACTCCAGGGGCCAGCCACCAAGCTACACAGCAGAAAGAAAGAAAGAAAGAAAGAAAGAAAGAAAGAAAGAAAGAAAGAAAGATACACAAAATAGAGAAAGATAAAAGCCCAGAGGCAAAGGTAGATGGACTAATTTAAGTTTTTTGTTTTTGTTTTTTTTTAAAGCTGGCTAGAAATAAGCCATTCCTAAGTAATAATGTCTTCCTGTGTGTGTATTTATCTGGGAGCTGGATGGTGGCCCCCAAAGAGTACAAGTCGAAAGAGAAAATACAAACAACTACAACATTCTCTGCTTAGTTTCCTCCCTGACTATGATGAACAACAACTTTCAAATAATCCCCAAACAATGACCAACACCCATAACCTACCCCACTTCTAGAGAATGGGGCATCATGATCTCAAAATTACTTCCTGTTGTAGGGAAAGGGCCTCTTTAGGGGACCTTGAGAAAATTGGGATAATGGTGAAGTCCTGAGAGGGCTAGCCACATCATTTGTTATCTAGTCTTTGTGCAATGGGAAAGTGCAGGGCTTATCTGAAGTCCTGGCTGGAGTAGTCTATGAGTCTGAACCATTTCAGCTAGCAGCTTTGAATTCTAAATGCAAGATTTTGAGAAAACTGCAACAGAGGCATTCTTAGAGGCTGGATCACCTGGGCTACTTGTCTTTTTCATTGGTGTCTGGCCCTTTTATTCTGAAAACAGAAACTTTTAAAGGTAACACATATATCTGCATTAACACAAGCATGGAACATGCACTGTGCAGAAGCAAGCTAAAGATAATTCTTTGCTCCATGTCAATTTTATAAGTCCATTTGGAGTGCATAACCAAACTGTAATATAAATCTCCTCCATTCATGTCTTATGAAAGGATGGCATGCAATAATAAGTTATGAGGACTCTATAGCCTCATGTTTCCATGAGGAAACATAATTTATCATGTCTCATCCAGTTTCAGAGCTGTTTCCATACTAGAGGGATCAGCATATATATCACTTGTCTTGTAGTTTTTCTTGGTTTCTTCCTTCATATTTTCAGCCAAGATTTTCAGGAGGTCTCCCCCAGTCAAAATCAATCTTTATTAATCTTTAAGAAATTGATAATTTTTTGTTTCCTGTGGAAACAAAGGCACACCTTCTTCCTCAACACAGCACATTTCCTGAATTCCATTCTGAAGTTAAGACATCTCTAAAATATATAGGCTGGTTTAATTCAGAAGTTTTCATAATCCTATGTCTCTTAGCAGCTGATATTTTTTGCTCATTAGCATTTAAAAATTTAAAGTCAATAAAGCACTTACTATATAAAATCCAGATCCTTTGTATATTTCTCATCCTCATGTGGCTTATTATGTTTATATTATTTACTTTTTCCTTAAAGATTTTATTTTATTATTTTAAGACTATTTTCTCTAGGACTGTCTATACTCAGTTTCTCTTCTTTTTTACTTTTAGCATCTAAGCACATTTTTAAGCATATGGTACCTGTTCAGAGGTTTTCTCAGACTAGACTTGGCTTTTTGTGCATCTGCAGCCTTTTCTGGCTATGTGAGTTAAATCTTAAAGGGCCAGGCTACCCACTGCATGGTTCCACTTAGCATATGGTTCTGGAAACTGGCTCTATCTCTTTGCATCAGACCAGCAGGCTACCTCACTGGCTTTGGGCTACAGCTTCTGTTTGTCTTTTCCTGAGAAACAAGCCTCATGCCCACAGGCATCAACCAGGAGCTGCTTTTATCTGCCCCAGCCCTAGGATGTTGATAGGCCTAGATTAATCTAGTCTCTAGTCTACCACCATATAACACAACAGCTTCTTTATGCTTGAATATGCATGCCCAATGCTAGATGCAAATTGTAGCTGGACTTTCTTTGGACTGTCAGTTTCCAAATAATGATACAAAGACTTCTTATTAATTATGAAAGCTTGGCCTTAACTTAAACTTGTTTCTAACTAGCTCTTATAATTTAACCCATTTATATTAATCTACATTCTGCCATGTGGCTCATTATCTCTCCTTTATTCTGTACATCCAAATACCTCTGAGTCTCACTGGTGAATTCCCCCTGCCTCAGATTCTTCCCAGAGTTCCTCTTTTCCTATAAGTCCCACCTGTCCTGTCTAGCTATTGGCCATTCAGCTCTTTATTAAACCAATCAGAAGGTGCCTAGGCAGAGACACATTTTTACAGTGTACAAAAAGATTATCTCACAACAATCACAGATAACTAAGTTCTGTGGAATGAGTAGATTGGGTCAGAGACATCCAGAATGACAGTCT
Source organism: Sigmodon hispidus (assembly GCA_004025045.1). Classification (NCBI taxonomy): domain Eukaryota; kingdom Metazoa; phylum Chordata; class Mammalia; order Rodentia; family Cricetidae; genus Sigmodon; species Sigmodon hispidus. Next base: position 10,182 of record PVIH01017953.1, on the reverse strand, counting down.
TAAGCCTTATAACTTGAACTTGAATCTAAGCCTTGTAACTATTGACACCAGCAGTGCAAAGTGGGCTGTACTAGCCACCATTCTCATGGCTGAGGCAAAAAGCTTGACAATGTAACCTAAGGAATCAGGTTTAATTAGATTTGAGGGTCTAGTCTATCATGGCAGGGAAGGCATGGTGGCAGGAGGGTGAGACAGCTCCATGGTTAGGAAGTACAGAAAGTCTGTGATGACTAATTTCGGTTGTCAACTTGCCTACATCTGCAATCAACTAAAACCCTAGCAGATGGGCACATCTTCTGGTGGCAGCCTCTATAAACAGACATGGCAGAAGGAAGCTTTGGCTATTTGCCTGCATGCCTCACTCTCCCTGCTGAGTCCATCTATTCTGCTGCTGAGGCTGTCCTTCTCTGGCAGTAGAACATACTTCTTCAGGATCCAACACAGACCAAAGACCTGCTGAGACAACCAGCCTCGAGGACTGAACAACTATGATGCTTCGCCTTTCTGTCAGAGACGGCCATTGATGGGTTAGCTGGACCACAGCCTGTCAGCTATTCTAATAAATTCCCCTTTTCTATAAGAATCATTCTATCAGTTCTGTTCCTCTAGAGGACCCTGACAAACACAGGCATGGATGCTGACACTCCTCTGGCTTTCTCTTTTCTTCCTTTGATTCCTCACAGACATGCCCAGAGGTTTGGTTCCATGGCAATTCTAAATATCATCAAATTTACAATAAAAAATAAGTATCACATTGACCAAAGTTCCATGTCCCTAGTTTTGGTTTTCCATTTAGATCTTTAAGCAATGTCTCAAGCTATTGCTAATTCCTTGAGGCATAAAACATTGGGTCATCTGGTTAGATACTGAGTTCCTGATGGGACAGACTGCTGAGACATCTTAACTACCTTAAATATAGCCCAAGGCTAGCAGTCAGTGATGCAGAAGCAATGCCTGGTCTGAGAGATGTTTAAAAATTCTTATTTATGTATATAGGTTTGGTTATATGCACATGAGTGCAGTACCCTCAGAGACCAGAAGAGGGTGCTGGTTTCCCTAGAACTAAAGTTACAGAAAGTTGTGAGTCATCTGAAGTGGACACTGGGAACAGAACTTGGGTTCTTTGCAAGAGCAGCCACATTCTTAACTGTTGAGTCATCTCCAGGCTTAACAATGCACAGTCTGACAGTTCTTAGAACAGAGTATCCAGAAAGAGAGTGTGTGTCTGTGTGCATGAATGCATGTGTGCATTTGTACATGTGTGCTTGTGTGTGTATACAGGAAGATATGGATTATCAGAAAAAGCTGTAAAACAAAATCTAAAGGGGTACTCAGGTGCAGAGCATGAGCTATGTGTGGAGAAAAGAAAAATCTTTAATAACCTTAAGATTCTGAGACAATACGTTTCTGAGTCTGGACAGGGGCTGCCAGTGGCATCAGTAGCGTCTGACTATGGGAGAGGGAGACAGATGGATTCCTTCTTCCATGCATTGCACCCAGAACCCATCCACGGGAAGAGAAGGAGAGGGGAAGAAGAGAGACAGGCAGCTGAGTAGATCCATCAGCAGACTACCTTCCAAAACTTTTGGAACTTGAGAAATAATGGCTAAGCAGATCTGAGGGCTGGAGCCTGTGGCCTGGGAGTGATGTCACTCAGTATTGAAGTAGAAGCAGGGAAGCAGGGCTCTGTGCTAGTCTGAGGTAGCATTTGCAGGGAAATCGAATCGGGGGTTGTCCTCCCACTTCCGGCCTGCAGAGTATTTTTGGATGTTCATGGTGTAGTTAAATGTCCCATTCCTACAAAGGATGGAGCCTTGAAGCCTTGTCTTTCTTCTCGGCTGGACCTCAGTCCGAGGTGACCATCACTCAGGGATCCCACACCTTAGAGCCTGAGTAAGGCCTTTCATGTTCAAAGGACATGTGCATTGAAGACTTGGGATAGGACTTGCTCTGATCTTCTTAGTCTTCAGTTCTCACAGGCAAAGCGGCTCCCTTAAAAGGGGAGCTGCATTCTCTTCCTCTCTCCCCACCTCCATGCTGTTGACTGCTCATGGGAAGAGGGGCTTCCTCAGCCACGCCACACCAGCAGCTTGGGGCTTCTGAACTCTGGAGTTGTCTGTCTAATAGGCAACCCCTCCCAAGTCACCATTTCCTTGTGAAAAACACCAGTCAAACCTTTCAGCTAGACCTTGCGGGGTTGGGCTCATGGGTAACAAAGTGATTTTGAAATCTGTTTTGCTCCAGCATAATCTTAATTCCAAATTTGCACAGATTTAGAGAACACAAATCCTTTCTTCCCACCAGGAGAATCATCAGGGGTTAGCCATTGTGCCAACTCAAAACAGATTACTCCAGGCAAGGGAAGGCAGATCTGTGGGTCTGAAGTCAGCCTGATGTACGCAGTGAGTTCCAGGCCAGCTAGATCTACATAGTGGCACTCTGTCTCAAAAATGCCCACCCCCCCAAAAAAAACCCAAACAAAATAAAACAAAAAACTGCAAACAAACAAACAAAAATAGAAAAACAAAACAGAAGAAAACCAGTATGGCAATCTATGGATACATATGTTTTATGTGTGTGTACATGAACATTCAGAACTCTCAGGGGCAGCCCACTGAACTCTGCTTTTGGCCATGCAATTAGGGAAATAGTTTTCATAGTACAGTTCATTTAATGTATTTAAGATCGTCCCACAGTTTTCTCTCTTGTCCGGATCATTTAACCTTCCCCATGGGAAGAGATTCTTCAGGAAGCTGCAGAACTGCCATGTGAGATCTGGAGAAGCAAAATGGGCAACCTGAGGCTCAGAGCCTGGAGCCAATGCCCTCAATTGCCACCACCCACAAACTCACGAAGAACAGATGGATGCTGTCAAAAAAACACCAGGATTCAGACAGACATTGTTTGTTTTACAACTGGTCATTTTTGTTGTCAACTTGGCACAGTCTACAATCACGTGGGAAGAGAGTTTAGGGGTTGTCCAGAGCAGGGTGGCCTGTGAGAAGTCCTGGGGGGAAGGGGGAGGGAGGAGGGGGGAGGAGGGAGGGGGAGAGAAGACTCAGTATAAAAGTGATTCTGGGTTTAAATCCCAAATTATATAGAGTGAGTCCAGCAGTGACAAGCATGCATTCATCCATTCATTCTCTCTGTTCCTGACTGTCTCTATCCAGCTGCTCAACTCCTGCAGCTTTGACCTCCCTACAGTGATGGGTCATAACTTAAGGTGGTGGGCAAAATAAGCTTTCCTCCTGCAGTTTTTTTTTTTCTTTTTCATCATAGTGACAGAAATAAAACCAGAACACACAAACACTGCCTAAGGCAGCCTCACCACACATGATTTCTTCCAACTGTAGACCTGGTTCCATGAGTTTCAAACCAAACAGTATGGATGTTCTAAGAACAGCACCCACAGACTGCCTACCATCTGTGGACTCTATCATCTCATCGGCACTACTACAATGCCAAAATTTATCCACTGGGTCCCTTCCTGCAACTGTGGGGTGTGAGTCTGGAGTGGGTTCCAGATTCATCTGCAGTCATGGTTACTTGAAGCCATGGTATCTATGTCATCTGGCCTCAGAAAACAATCACTTTCTGAGCTCCCAAATCTTTAACTCAATTTTCTGTTCATATATTAGGAGAAGACGTGTGAACTGCAGGTGCTAAAACTAATTAATGCATCACTGGTTCTGAGATCTGTGAGTCAGGGGTACACTGTTTCCATCGTCAGCATCATCACCATCATCAGCACCGTTACCATAGTCACTGTCACCATTGTCTTGCCCTTTGCTAAAAAACTGTTTTTCTCAAGGATGTCAGATGAGGGCTGTAATAGGCTTCCAAATGAAAAGCCATGTTCTGGGAATTAGGTCATCAAAAATGGAACTCAAAAGCCCTACTCTAAAAATAGACAGTTATAGAAAGGGTGGAGCAATGAATGACGTGTGTGAGGTCAAGAGCTGACACCGAGGCCCTTGCACACAGTCCCCGAGATATCCCACAGTCACTTGAATCCTAATGGTGAGCTGTGTGCTGCTCAGCTGGGCAATTTGGTCAAACATTGTGCTGGACGATTCTGTGAGGGATGTTTGGAGATGGTTGATATTTAAACCTGTAGACTCTGAGCACAGCAGGTTACTGTTTGTAATGTGCGTGGGGCCCTTAATCAAGGGGTTAGTCCTGAAAGAGGATGGAATTCCACAGCAAACCACCTTTGTGGTTGACCTGTAGCTCCTCTCTGGGCTTCTAGCCTGCGGGAATATCTAGCTGGCACTGGTCTTGCCAAGACTCCACAATCACGTAAGCTAACTTCTTAAATTTATTCCTCCTCTCCTGCTGCTTCTTTCCCTCCCTTCCTCCCTCCCTGCGAACACACACACACACACACACACACACACACATACACACACACAAACACACACACACACACAGAGAAGAGAGAGAGAGAGAGAGAGAGAGAGAGAGAGAGAGAGAGAGAGAGAGAATGCGCCTAGAGACAGACAAAAGAATCATCAAGAAAGTCCCTCTAGGGAGTAAGCAGTTCATGCAGGCTTACACACCCGCCCAGCTTCCGAGGGATGGGGAGTCTACCTCAGGGATGTAGACCGTACCCCAGGAGATCATAAACCACCTGCTCTCTGCCCCCCCCAGCCTAGCTTCCCACACTAATAGCTGGTTCTTCTTTTTTGTCTCACTAATGGGTCACAATCCATGTTGGATGTGGCAGGCATTTTCCTCTCCTGACAAAGATTCAAGGCAACCAACCTCCTCCTGTTGTCAAAAGAAAGGAGAGCCAGCATTTGGGCCACTGAATATTTGAGCTATGGTGTGAGTTTGAACAAGAATGGCCTCCACAGGCTCATATTTGAAGGCTTAGTCATCAGAAAATGGAACTCTTTGGTAGGATCAGAAGGACTAGGAGGCGTGGCCTTGTTGGAGGAAGTGTGTCACTGGGGGTGGGGTTGGAGGCTTTCAAAAGCCCATATCAGGCCCACTATTTCTCCCCACACCCCCACTGTGGATCAGGATGTAGCTCTCAGCTACTGTTCCAACCCTGTGCATACTACCGTACTTCCCACATGATGACAATGGAGTAAACCTCTGAAACTGTAAGCCAGCCCCAATTAAATGCTTTCTCTTATAAGAGTTGCCATAGTCCTCAGCGGTTAACAGCACCGTCTGCTCTTCCAGAGGACCTGGGTTCGATTCCCAGCACCCACATGGCAGCTAACAACTGTCTGTAGTTCCAGTTCTAGGCAAACACCAAGGCAAATAAATAAATAAATAAATAAATAATAAATAAAGTTTAAAAAAAAAAAAAAAGAGTTGCCATAGTCATGGTGTCTCTTCACAGTAATACAACAGTGAACCAAAGTTAACCATAACAGAAAAAAAAAAAAAAAAAAAAAAAGGACTAGAGAGTGGTTAAGAGCACTGACTGTTCTTCCCCAGGTCCTGAGTTCAATTCCCAGCAACCATATGGTAGCTCACAGCCATCTATGATGACATCTGGTGCTCTCTTCTGGTATCCAAGCATACAGACAGTTATAACACTGTATACATCATAAAGAAAGATTTACCTTAGGAAAAAAAGAATGCTATAAGCTTGTATAAGAAAGCTATAAGAATGACAGATTTATAAGGGAGTTGGTTCAGGGGTTAAGAGCATTCACTGTTCTTCCAGAGGTCCTGAGTTCAATTCCTAGCAACCACATGGTGGCTGACAGCCATCTATAATGACATCTAGTGCCCTCTTCTGGCCTGCAGACATACAGACAGAACACTGTAGACAGAATTAAAAAAAAAAAAAATTTAAAAAGATTTTTAAAAATTTTATTTATAAAATAAAGTCTTTTTTATCCATGCATCCCCTTGGTCCCCTCCCAAACCCTCCTGGTCAGACTTCAGCCTCTCTCCTCTCTATCCCCTCACCCCTTCCCTGAAAAGGGCAAGAGGTCCCAAGTTGGATCAGCTCAGCATCCACTCCAGGCAAGTCCGATTTCCTCATCCTTATATCAAGACTGGGATAGGTGTTCCTCTGGAGGGGATGGGCTCCGAAGTACCAGTCTGTGCACAGAAACACAGTCTGATCCCTCCCTCGAGGCTCCACATACTGCCAATGTCAGTAGACAGTTGCCTATCCTTGGAGGGTTTAGTTCCTTTTCCTATGGTTCCCTGGTGGCTGTTCTTGATTCAGTGAGCTCCCCAGAGCTCTAGCCAGCCATCACTGTGAGAATTTTTCTCATAATCCCTATCCCCTTACTCATAGACTCTCCTCCCCCATTCTCACCTGGACCAGGAACTCAGCCCAGTGCTTAGCCATGTATCTCTGCCTCTACCTGTATTCATTGTTGGATGTAAGTTTTATGATGGTACTTAGGGTGATTATACATTTGGTTATAGGGGAAGTCCTGTCTATGCACCACATTCGCTATTGGTTGCAGACCTAGCCAGGGTCATCCTGTGAGTTCTTGGAGGTTTCCCTAGCACCCGGTCTTTTTCCAACCCCACACTGGCTTCCTCTATTAAGATCTCCATCTCTTTGTTTTCTTCTCTCCCTCCTTGTTGCTCCTCTCACTCAATCATCTTCTCTCATGATTTGTTCCCACCCCTTCTTGGTTGCGGCTCCTTATGTTCCCAATTAGCTAAGAAGATCTTCTCTATTTTCTCTTCCTAGAGGACTCCCTGGATGTCTCTCTTAAGTTCCTTTAGATCCCAAGTTGTTCAGAAGTTGTGGTTTGCAGCTTGGGTGTTCTTTGCTTTTTGTCTAAAGTCCACTAATGAGTGAGTACATCCTGTGCTTATCTTTCTGAGCTTGTGATAGCTCACTCAAGAGGATATTCTCCAAATTCATGCATTTGCCTGTGAATTTTAGGATGTCATATATATATATATATGACATCCTAAATATATATATATATATATATATATATATATATTTACTGCTGAGTAGTATCCATTGTGTAGCTGTACCACAGTTTGTTAATCCATTCTTCAGTTGAGGGACATCTAGGTTGTTTCCAGGTTCTTGCTATTATGAATAATGCTACTATGAACATAGTTGAGCTAATGCTTTTGGGGTGTAAATGTGCATCTTTAGGGTATATGCCCAATAGTGGTATTGCTGGGTCCTTGGGGAGAGTGATTCCCAGTTTTCTGAGGAACTGTCATACTGCATTTCAGAGTGGCTGAACAAGTTTACACTCCCACCAACACTGGAGGAGTGTTTCCTTTGCTCGGCACCCATAAATCTTTTTTAAAAAGAGAGAGAACAGAAAACAGAAACAAGAGAGAAAGGAAGGAAGAAAAGAAAGAGAAAAAAGGGAGAGATTAATGCAGACTTGAAGACAGATTGTGGCATGGAAGCCGGCATGGGGTGTGTGGGCTGGAACATAGAGAGATGAGATGCTGTCTGTGTACCTGCTAAGGCAAGGGAGACCCTCAGTTGGTGGTGGCTGGTGATGTCTTCTTCATTAGAGACAGTACAGACTTAGCCTGAGAGCCTCCCAGATTAGCATTCATATGAGACCAGTAGACATCTAGACAGACATTCTGGAATCTGAATGAGATGGACATGGTAGGAACCCACTCTTCGGTGTAGGCAGAAACAGCACCTGCTCCCAATTCAGCATTCAGCATTTGTGGGCTTGGCTGTTGGGTGTAGCCATGTGGGCAACAGTCATTAATTAACCCATGGTGACTTCATTGTCTCCAAGTTACATTCGATCCCTTGAGTCCCTAACCCAGGGGGAGTCCTGTGATAGCGTTCTGCCATTGTGGCAGAATGTCTGCAGGAAAGTACTTCAAGGAGAGAGAGGTATTTTAGCTCACAGTTTCGGGGGACTTCGCTCATGGTGCTTAGTTCCATTACTTTGAGCCTGAGGGCAAGTGGTTGCCACAATGGAGACAGTATGGGGGATTGAAGCTGCTCACCATTGTGAAAGGAAAGGAGAGAGAGAGAGAGAGAGAGAGAGAGAGAGAGAGAGAGAGAGAGAGAGCACGAGAGAGAGCCCGTCCCCAGAAAAACATCTCAATGTTCAAAGGACTTAGCCCTTCCCCCAGGCCCCAGCTCCTAAGTTTTCAGCCCCTCCCAACAGTCCTCTGAACTATGCACAACAGTGGAGTCATCCACGGATGAGGCCGAAGCCCTTATGACAATCATTTCCAATAGTCTTCAGCCAGCACTGAGCTCTTGACACATCGTCTTTGGGGCCAGTTTGGCTCCATCTGCCGGGAGCTGCCTGGAGACTCCGCCCTGCACAGGCCTCTCTCCTACTTGACTCTATGTATCAGTTTCTTTCTCACGGCCAGGACAGAACATGTGACTGAGGGAGGTGCTGGAAGAGAGAGAGAGAGAGAGAGAGAGAGAGAGAGAGAGAGAGAGAGAGAGAGAGAGAGATGTTTGGGGCTCACAGTTTGAGAGTGGAATCCATCAAGGATGAGGAAGTCAGAGGTAGGAGTATGAGGCAGCACGTGGTAACCTAGGTAGATTTTGTGATAAACATGGTTCTGAACAACTTGGGGAGGAAAGGTTTTATTGGCTTCCATGTCCTGGGCCACCAACCATCTCTGAAGGAGGTCAGAGCCGAAACTGAAGTAAGGCCAAGGAGAAATACTGCCACATTTTCCAGGACCATCAGCAGGGGTCCAGGCCCTCCCACAGCAATCATTAATGGGAAAGTAAGCGCCAGAGCCGCCTACAGATGACTCAGTTGAGGGTCTCACCCAGATGACAAGAACCTATCGACACACATAGCTCATATGCCCAAACAGGATGCAGACAGAGACTAGTGCTGTGCCCCACCTCTCCCCTACCTTTCCTTGTGATTCGGACCCCAGCCCGTGCACAGTACCATCCACAATCAGGGTGTATCGCTGCTCCTCAGCTAGCCTAATCTAGCTGACTAAAGTTTGTCTCTTCTCTGAGTCTAAAGTCGGCTAAGCAGACGACCAGCATTAACCATTACGCTTTGCTTAACTTTCTCCTTGACTTCTAGCAGTGTTCTGCATGTCTGTGTTTTTGTTCTCTCTCCCTGTCCAGTGGTTCTCAGCCCTCCTAATGCTGCGACGCTTTCATACAGTTCCTTGTGTTGTGCTGATCCCCAACTATAATATTATTTCATTGCTACTTTATAACTGTCATTTGCTACGATTGCAAATTGTAATGTAAATATCTGATATTTCTTTTGGTCTTGCTGGTTCCTGTGAAAGGATCATTCAAACCCCAGGGGGTCACGACTCAGAGCTTGACAACCAGTGCTCTACATAGGCTATAGCAGATTTGTATCATACCCCTTCCTGTCACAGGCCGACACTCAGGTTAAGTTGTGCATAAGTGGACTATCCAAACAAACATTACCCCACCAGAAATATGTGAAGAAGTTTTATTTTAAGCAGGCAAAGTATCATCCCAGACCAGCATTTAGCTTCTCTGAGAACCAGGGTATCCTATTGAAACACACTGCTACTAAAACAGAAGAAAAAAAAATAGTCCAGAGCCTGGCTCATATGCGGATTGCTCCACCCACCAATTGGTTTCTCAGCCACTAATTAGTCTCTGTGTAGCTGTCAGAGCCCCAGAGCATCAATCATCCTCAGCCTGTCACTGATGCCGCAGGAGCGAGAAGACGGGGTGGCCCTGCTGCTTCTGCTCTTGGCTTCCTTGTTTTTCCCCTTTAATTTGACAAGGTTTGATTCTCTTTTTAGGTTTGGGGAAGTACAAGAATAATGTGAAATAAACTCCATGTAGAGAGCACACGGGAAAAGTGAAGCTCGGTTGGCAAGGCAGCTCAGTGCAGAAGGCCTGCCCTCAAGCCTGGTGACCTGAGTTCCATCCCTGGGATTCACATGGACCAGCTCCTAAGCTGTTATTGCATAAATTCTATTTGGTATTAAAATAAAAATCCGGGGCCAGATATTAGAGGAAAAAGCTGGAGTATCAGAGAGAAAGAAACACAACCAATTCTCACCCAGCCACTTCTCACCCAGCCACTTCTCTCACACAGCCAGTTCTCACACAGCCAATTCTCACCCAGCCAATTCTCACCCAGTCACTTCTCACCACAGCCAGTTCTCACACAGCCAATTCTCACCCAGCCACTTCTCACCCAGCCACTTCTCACCACAGCCAATTCTCACCACAGCCACTTCTTACACAGCCACTTCTTACACAGCCAGTTCTTA
>PVIH01017952.1:0-40104 GCA_004025045.1 Sigmodon hispidus | reverse complement strand
ATCTCCTCTTGACCAATTTTTCCTGTGATGAATAAGTAGTGACCCTCTTGGTCCCTTTTTATTGCTTTTAGCTTAAAGTCTACTTTGTTAGATATTAGGATTGCAACCCCTGCTTGTTTCTTAGAACCATTTGACTGGAAAATCTTTTCCCAACCCTTTATTCTAAGCCTGTGTCTGTCTTTGCAGCTTAGGTGTGTTTCTTGTAGGCAACAGAAGGATGGCTTCTGTTGTTGTATCCATCTTGTTAGTGTGTGACGTTTTATAGGAGAGTTGAGTCCATTAATATTAAGGGACATTAGTGACCATTGATTCATATTTCCTGCCATGTTTGGTGGTAACTTGTTTGTATTTCCTTTCTCTAGGGTATTCTTCTGTGGACTTATTGATTGTTTGTAATTTCATGGATGTATCTGGGGTCCTTAGGTTGTAGTTTTCCCTCTAATTCTCTCTGTAGTGCTGGATTGGTAGATAGATATTCTTTCAGTCTGACTTTGTCCTGAAATACCTTGTTTACTCCATCTATGGTGATTGATAATTTTGCAGGGTATAGTATTCTAGTTTGGCATCCATGCTGTTTTAGCGTCTTTATAACTTCTGACCAAGCCCTTCTAGCTTTCATCGTTTCCATTGAATAGTCAGGCGTTATTCTGATGGGTCTGCCTTTATATGTGAGTTGGCCCTTTTCTTTTGCAGCTCTTAAAATTTTTTCTTTGTTCTGTATGTTTTGTGGCTTGATTATAATGTGGCGCGCTGACTTTTTTTTTGGGATCATATCTATTTGGTGTTCTGTAAGCTTCTTGTATCTTTATGGGCATTTCCTTCTTCAGGTTAGGAAAATTTTCTTCTATGATTTTATTGAAAACATTATCTGTGCCTTTGAGCTGGTATTCTTCTCCTTCTTCTATTCCTATTATTCTCAAATTAGGTCTTTTCATGGTGTCCCAGATTTCCTGAACATTTTGAGTTATGGCTTTTTTAGTTTTACTATTTTCTTTGACTGATATATCTAATTGAGCTACTGAGTCTTCCACTTCAGAGATCCTATCTTCCATCTCTTGAACTCTGTTTGTTATGCTTGTATCTGTGGTTCCAGCTTTTTTCTTCAGGTTTTCTATTTCCATTTTTGCCTCATTTTGCGCCTTTTTTTATTGCTGCTATTTCAGCTTTTATTTCAGCTTTTGTTTCATCTTTTATTTCAGCTTTTAGTTCAGCTTTTAGTTCCTGGCATGTTTCTTTCATAGATTTCTTCAGCTCTTTCAATTTTTTGTTTGTATTTTCTTCTATTTCTTTAAGGCTTTTTTTCATATCTTCTTTGAGAGCTTCGATGATCATCAAAAAGGAATTTTTGGTGTTGCTTCCTTCTGTTTCCTCTTCATTGCTCAGTTCAGGTCTTGTATTTGTAAGATCTCCACTCTCTTCTGGAGTTACCATGTTGTCATTTGTAGTATTATGTAATTTTTTGCACTGACGTTTGCCCATGGCTTCAGTGGTTCACGATTAGATGGGTCTTGGTCAATTGTGGTACTCAGGTTTGTGTGCCTCCTGTCACCTTTCTGGTCAGGGTCTGATTCTGTCTTTCAGAGACCCCTGCAGTTGTTGGTTTGCTCAGTTCGCTCAGTTCAATGTCGTGGTGGGAGCCGTGCAGATTCCCTCAGCAGGAGCTGTGGGTGTGGTCAGGGGCACAGTTTACCTGCCCCTGCTCCAGAGTGCGCTGGGACTCTGCAGAGAGCGCTTGGAACCGGGAGCGGAGCCAAAAGCAATGGGAGCTCAACTCTCCCTCCCTGGCTAAGATATAGGCGCTGAGGCCTGCTGATCCCTCCTCACCTCTGGTCAGGGTCTGATTCTGTCCTTCAGAGACCCCTGTAGTTGGTTCGCTCAGTTTGCTCAGTTCGAGGTCATTGTGGGGAGCCCTGCAGATTCCCTCAGCAGGCCATTTTCACAATGTTGAACCTTCCTACCCAGAAGCATGGGAGATTTTTCCATTTTTCTGATATCCTCTTCAATTTGTTTCTTCAGAGATTTAAAATTTTTGTCAAATATATCTCATACTTCTTTTGTTATAGTTACACCAAGGTATTTAATGCTATTTGCAGCTATTATAAAGGGTGATGCTTCTATTATTTCTTTTTCAGCCCTTTGATATTTAGTGTATAAGAGGGCTACTGATTTCTTTGAGTTAATCTTGTATCCTGCTACATTGCTGAAGGTGTTTCTCAGCTGTAGAGGTTCCCTGGTAGAATTGTGTGGGTGACTTATGTATATAATCATGTCATCTCCAAATGGAGATAGTTTGACTTCTTCTTTTCCAATTTGTATCCCCTTAATCTTTTGTTCTCTCATTGCTTTAGCTAAAACTTCAAGAACTGTGTTGAATAAATAAGGGGAAAGGGGACAGCCATGTCTAGTTCCTGATTTTAGTGTGATTGCTTTGAATTTTTCTCAGATTAATTTGATGATGGCTGTCAGCTCTTATAAATTGCCTTTATTACAATTAGGTAGTTTCTCTGTATTCCTGATCTCTCCAGGACTTTTATCATAAAGTTGTATTGGATTTTTTCAAAGGCTTTTTCAGCACCTAAGGAAATGATCATGTGGTTTTTTTTCCTTCAGTTTTTTTATATGTTGGATGACATTCACAGTTGTCCATATGTTGAACCATCCCTGCATTTGTGGAATGAAGCCTACTTGATCATAGTACATACATTCTTTTATATATTATTGGATTCATTTTGCCAAAATTTTATTAAGAATTTTGCATCAGTGTTCATGAGGGAAATTGGTTTATATTTCTCTTTCCTTGTTGTGACTTTGAGTGTCTTGGGTATCAAGGTCATTGTGGCCTCATAAAAAGAGTTTGACAATATTCCTTCATTCTGCTGTATAAACAGATTGAAGAGTATTGGTATTAGCTCTTTGAATATCTCGTAGAACTCTGCACTGAAACCATCTGAACCTGGGCTTTTTTGGGGGGAGACTGTTAACGACATTTTCAATTTCCCTTGTTGTTACAGGACTGTTTATGTATTTTATCTGATCCTAATTTAATTTTGGTAAATGGCACCTGTCTAGAAAGCTGTCTATTTCTTCTAGGTTTTCCATTTTTGTGGAGTATTGATTTTCAAAGTATGACCAAATAATTCTCTGAATTTTATGGTCCTGTGTTTTTATGTCCCCCTTTTCATTTCTGATTTTGTTGATTTGGATATTCTCTCTCTGCTTTTTGGTTAGTTTGGATAAGTGTTTATCTATCTTGTTGACTTCATCAAAGACCCAACTTTTTAATTCATTAAATTTTTTTTTGTATTTTTTTTTGCTTCAATTGTGTTGATTTCAGCTGTAAGTTTGACTATTTCCTGCTGTCTATTCCTTCTAGGTGAGTTTGTTTCTAATTGTTCTAGGTCTTTCAGGTGTACTGGTAGTTGTCTTGTATGGGATTTCTATAGTCATTTCATTTATGCATCTAGTGCTATGAATTTTCCCTTAAGACTGCTTTTATTGTATCCCATAAGTTTGGATATGTCATGAATTCATTTTTGTTAAATTTTAGGAAGTCTTTGATTTCTTTCTTAATTTCTTCCTTGACCCAGAGGTGGGTCAGTTGAATGATGTTTAGTTTCCATGAGTTGGTAGGCTTTCTGATCTTGATGATGCTGAAGTCTAACTTTAGACCATGGAGATCTGAAACGGTACAAGAAGATATACCCATTTTTGGTACCTCTTAATATTTGCTTTATGACCTAGTATGTGGTTAATTTTAGAGAAAGTTATATATATATATATATATATATATATATATATATATATATATTCCATTTTGTTTGGGTGGAGGGTTCGGCATGTTTCTACTAAGTCCATTTGGGTCATAACTTCTTAGATCTCTTATTTCTCTGTTGAGTTTCTGTCTGTTTGACCTATCCAAGGGTGAAAGTGGGGTGTGGATGTCTACTATTAGTTTGACAGTTTTGATATGACATTTAAGTTTTAGTAGTATTTTGTTTTGTATTTACATATGTAGATGTCCTTTTGTTAGGGACATAGATACTCAGAATTGAAATTTTGTCTTATTGGATTTTTTCTTGAGATGAATAAGTAATAACCTTCCTGGTCTCTTTTTATTGATTTTAGTTTAAAGTCTATTTTGTTAGATATTAGAATGGCTACATCAGCTTGTTTCCTAGGGCCATTTGATTGGAAAGTCTTTTCCCAGCCTTTTACTCTGTGTCTGTCTTTACAGTTAAGTTTTGTTTCTCGTATGCAGAAAAAGGATGATTTCTGTTTTTGTATCCATCATGTTAGGTTGTGTCTTTTAATAGGTGAATTGAGTCCATTGAGAGTAAGTTATATTAGTAAACCAATGATCAATATATCCCATCATTTTTGGTAGTAGCTTATATTTCCTTTTCTGGGTTGAAGTGGTATCTTCTGTGGGCTTATCAATGATTTATTGTGACATGGATATATCTGGTTTCCTTAGGTTGAAGATTTCCCTCTAGAGCTTTTTGTAGGGCAAGATTTGTGGTTAGGTATTGTTTAAATCTGGTTATGTTGTGAAATATTTTGTTTATTCAATGTATGTTGATTGATAGTTTTGCTGGATACAGTAGTTTCAGTTGACACCCATGTACTTTTAGTGCCTATATAATCTCTGACAGGATCTTCTTGCTTTCATTGTTTTCATTGAATACTCAGGTGTTATTCTGATGGGTCTTTCTTTATAGGGGATTTGGCCTTTTTCCTTTGCAGCTCTTAGCATTTTGCTGTTGTTGTTATTGTTCTGTAGGTTTAGAGGCTTGATTACTAAATGGCAAGCAGACTTTTTTTTGTGTGTCTACTCTATTTTGTGTTCTGTAGACCTCCTGTGTTTTTACAGAGATTTCCTTCTTTAGGTTTGGGAAGTTTTATTCTATGATTTTGTTGAATATGTTTTCTCTGTCTTTGAGCTGATATTCTTCTTCTTAAATTTCAGTTATTCTCAGGTTTGGTCTTTTCATGATGTCACAAATTTCCTGAACAATTTGTGTTATGATTTTTTTGTTTTTGTCTTTTTCTTTAAATGATGTATCTATTACCACTATTGAGACATCCACCACGAGATTCTCTGTTCCATCTCTTGGATTCTGTCAGTTTTGCTTGAATCTGTGGCTCTGTGTCTTTTATTTTCAGATTTTATATTTCTAGTTTTGTTTCATTTGTGCCTTCTTTATTGCTTCTATTTCATTTTTTTTTTAATTTTTGGTAAATTTCTTTCACCTGTTTGTTATCTTTTTCTTGGTTTTCTTTATTTTCTTTCTTGGCTTTGTTCATCTCTTCTAATTTTCTGTTAGTATTTTCTTCTATTTCTTTAAGGGAGACGTTTTTATATTCTCTTTATGGCTTCTATT
This sequence comes from Sigmodon hispidus, assembly GCA_004025045.1. Lineage (NCBI taxonomy): Eukaryota > Metazoa > Chordata > Mammalia > Rodentia > Cricetidae > Sigmodon > Sigmodon hispidus. The sequence continues at coordinate 34,723 of PVIH01017952.1, read as the reverse complement.
CGTTTCATAAAGCTGTTTTAAGATTGTTTCCTTCTGATTCCTCTTCCTTGTTATATTCAGGTCTTGAAGCTACAGAACCATTTGCTTCTTCTTATGGTATCTTGCTGATCTTTATATTGTTGTATATTTTCTTGTACTGCCATCTGTCCATTATTTCCCAAATTTACTCTTGGTTAGTTCTTGGTCAGCTCTTAATGAGTTGCGGGTCTAATCAGCTATGTGTTCAGAGAGTTGGTTGATCTTATGAGGTCACAGTGCTATGATGTCAGTCATGACCACTTGACTTCTCACCTCTCAGCTGTGTGCTCATCCAGGGACTTGGCAGTTCTCCAGTTGCTGTTATGCCAGCTTTGTTCTGGGCAGGCTGTGCCTCTGACCTCTGACCTCTCAGCTGTGTTTTTATAAACTCCTCTGCTTCCCTGCTGTTATTATGTCAGTTCCCTGCTGAAGTCCAGTCTCTTACCTCTGAGCTGTGCACCCAGGTCCAAAGAACTCAGCTGTTCCCCTACTGCTGTCACCAAAGTATTATTCTTATATTTCATACTAGATAAAAACAATAAAACTTGTTAAAAATGCATCTACTTTAAAATATTTTGTCTCAATCACATCATCAAAGTTAGAAAAATACCATTTTAAAGCAAATTAAAATGAGAAGCCTCTTCTGAGAGAAATTTCTTCATCATGGAGAATTTATTTGAAGACTATCATATAGAAATTAATTTATATGCTCAATCTTGAATGTTACCAGTTACACTTGATTATACTTGTTAAAAAAAATTGATGTTCATGAAAGAATAAGTAAGTAACCACAGACAGTAGCTACTCCATGTTCTGTTTCACAGAAGCTTGAAGTATGCTCCCTGCCTGGCTTGTATAGCAATGAGCCAATAAAACTTGATGTTTGCATTTTGGACATCTCTGGCTTTGGTGATCTCTTCGGGGTTCAAGCTTCAGATATAACAAACGGACAGAAGTGGTGACACCATGCAAAAAATTTTCACAAAAGACATTAGGTCAAAATTTCAGCATGAATTGAAGAGTTGGTGGTGAGTCCCAGTGTAGCTAAAAATCTTGGTAATTGTTGGATAGTAGGAAAGAAAAAGCTATTTTTCTTCAATACATGGACCCTGATAGACTGATTGCATTGTAGTAGATGATCTGAAATCCATTTACAAAGAAAGAAGTATCACTAAATAGATCCCATGGATTTAAGAATCAAAAAGAAAACAAAGATAATGGAGAGTAAAAGTGGTGAGTGAAGACAAAAGAAATTGTGATGAATTTTATATTTAAAAAAAAAAAACAGCCTTGAATATCGTAGAACAGGAGACAACTGTATTTCTGTAAGTTCAAACCTAAAAACAAAATAGTAGTAGCACACACCCTTAATTCCAACCTAGGAGTATGATGCAGAGTTAAACCTGAAAGTGAAACAATTGGTTGGAGAAAATACTTAAGGTAGGTATAGGTGGACATTCAGGTATTCAGTACGAGCAAGATGCAAGCAGAGGACTCTTGCATGAAACCTTTACACTGATTGGCCTGAGAAGTTGCCTAGGTGAGAATTGACTGTAGTCTGTTATCTCTCTCTTATTTTCCAGCTTTTCCCCAATATTCAGCTCTTAGTTTTTATTAAATATTAATGAAAATTCAAGGAGGCAAATGGATTAGATGTGATTAAAACACACTATGTGAGCATGATATTCATATTTGATTAAAATATAGTACATGATGTTAAGAGGTAGATGTTTTGAAGACTTTTGGAGGATTTATGAGAAAGGGAGTTGATCAAAACATTATATTCATGTGTATGTGTGAGTATATAATGATATTCTTAAATTATAAAATAATTTTAAAAAGGAGATAAGATAGAATATACACATACTAAAGAATTCAACCAGCATTAAAATGACCTGAAGACCAATCCTTGTACTTGGCATAGCTGTGGATCAGTAGTTAATGAGTTGAACATTTCTTGGTTAAAAAATATACTCATGAAATTATTAAGAAAATGGCTAAATATATTATAAGCGTAAGAGTGTGCAGTAAATGAGTTTGCTAGTGATTACACAGTAATCTTCAGAAATGAAAGGAAGAGAGTTATATTGCATGGTTACTGAAGAATGTTTGGCACTTATATAATAAAGGTAGTTTTGTAGCACAAATTTGGATTCTATTGAAAGAGACTCTTAGCCAAATATTGGGGGAAGGCTGAAATATCAGAGAGAGAAAACAACACAGTCAGCTCTCACCCAGCTATGTTCCAACTTTCTCAGCCTCAGCCTAGCTCCTTGTTGCTTCTGCCTCTCTAGTTTTCTAAATTGCCTTAAGTACCCTTCTCACCAGATTCATCTCATCAGATTAGGATTAAAGGTGCGAACAATTCTATATGGTACTCAGCCTTGAACTCACAGAAAATTCTGTCTCTGGAGTTTTGGGATTAAGGGTATAAGTCACCATTCCCAGGCTTTCCCTGTGCTGGGATTAAAGATGTGTGCCATTGAATCCCAGATGTTTGTCCTTGTACTCAAAAATCAAGAAATACCTAAGGTGTCTGCCTAGGTTTTGACAGTGTGCTGTCTCTAGATATTTTAGCTTTTATTAAATATATAACATATCACCACCAAGTTTCACTGTTGTAAAAATATATAACATAAGCACAAAAGATATCAAAACTAATTTGTCATTGTGTATCCTGAAAGAGCAATATACTGTTTAACAAATCTCCATTGCTATCACACAGTAACTAACAGAAACTAAAATGTGATATATGACAAACTTTTCTCTAATTGGATCTCAGAGGAATACAAACATCCTCAAAAACAGTATGGGTCATTCATTGCCATTGTGCTTGGTTGCCGACCAGAAACTTGAAGGTCAGACCCAACATAAGACCTCAAATATTTATAAGACAGGAATTACAAAAGTCAAACCAGAACTAACCTGAAGCCTCCTTTCAGAAGGTTGACATTCATAATCTTTGATAACACTGTGCAAGCTGCCAAGAGAGAGGAACAATTGGTAGTTCTACCAAGCTATAAAGGCGGTGGACCATAATAATGGGTACAAGTACAATATTGAGAATTTTATTATAGGATGTGAACAACAGCTAAATAATTGGCACAATGTCTACTTACTATGAGGGAATTTATGCCTAGTATGTAAATCTAGTCAACTAACACAGCTGGAAATGCCATCAACCCAGATGTAGAACTAAGTGTTGTCAAAATTGCCTAGAATTTATAGACAATCTATGGCTCTGAAATCTAGTCCTCACATTTGCAGAGACAACATTTTACACACTGGGCCATCTCTTCAGATAAATAATAGAAATCTTTTATTTTTGACATCTAGAAGAATAAATCTCACTATTTCCTATACCAGTAATCTAATCCAGAGATATAATGCAGCTCAGCAGCTAAATAATTCCTTAAGTAACAGAACATTATATCCACATGTGAAAGACATTTTACTTTCAAAATTGAAGTGGAGTTTCCATAAAAAGAAACCCATGCATAGATTTGTATACGTGCATTTATTTATTTTTATTTATTTACAAGATTGGTCATTAATTGTAGTCACATTTAAATTTCTCGTTGAGCCCCACAAGTGGGCTACTTGCTTTCTCTGCTACAAATATAAAAGACAATTTTACTGAAGTAAAATAACAGTTTATGTGCTTCAGATATATTTGGAGAAGCATTTTGGAATTTTCATTCTAAACACCTTAAAAAACAGTTTACATTGTCAATAATACTCGAGGTCATTGCATCACTGCAGATTGTTGTGATGAGAATTTCATGGATCTGACAACATAGATCATAGCACTGCCACTAACACTAACACCTAACTAGTGAAATTTAGAGTGTTGATTGGGAAGGACCTAAATGCCCTTGTAATTTCTGCTCTCTAGGACGTGGTGAGAGAATGTCCCATTCTTCCTTCTGAAGGCTGCTAGGCAGAAAAGTACTGAAGAGCTATTGAATGAGGAAAGTGATAGTGCAAGAGGCTTAAAATTGTGATTATTTGGGGAGATTCTATCTCTTCTGAAATTAGAAAAAAATCATCTCAAAACAACTGTTCTAATTTCTTTTTTTATTATGGATAAAGTCTCATTTTCTTTATCCATGCATTTGCTTGCTCAAACTCCCTTTCCCCTCCAGTAGCACCCCCCAAGTCACTCTCTCTTCTCCAGGTCTCCTTAACTCCTCCCCAGCAATGGCAGGAGGTCCAAAGGTCCCAAAGTGGCTTAGTTCAGCATCCACTTGAGTCAGTCAAATCTGCTTTCCTCACACCAGCATCCAATTGTACAGACACTAAAAACAATAATCAATAAGTGAGACCTCCTGAAACTGAGAAACTTCTGTAAAACCAAGGACACAGTCAATAAGACAAAAGAAGAGCCTACAGAATGGGAAAAGATTTTTACCAACCCTACAAATGACAGAGGACTGATCTTTAAAATTTGTAGAAAAGTCAAGAAACTAGAGTTCAAAATGCTTAACAACCCAATTAAAAAATAGGGTTCAGAAATACAAAGGAAATTCTCAGCAGAATTACAAATGGCTGAAATGCACTTGCAAAAGTGTTCACATCTTTAGCCATCAGAGAAATGCAAATCAAACCAACTTTGAGATACGACCTTACACTTGTCAGACTGGCTAAGATAAAAGGCACTCTATGCTGGAGAGATTGCCAGGCAAGAGGAATACTCCTCCATTGTTGATGGGAGTATAAGCTTCTTCAGCCATTCTGGAATATGGTATGGCAGTTCTCAGAAAACTGGGAATCAATCTCCCCAAGGATCCAGCAATAACACTACTGGGCATATACCCTAAAGGTGCACATTCACACTCCAAAGGCATTAGCTCAACTATGTTCATAGCAGCATTATTTGTAATAGCAAGAACCTGTACTAATTTTTATGGAGCTTTATCTTTACAAGAAACTAAAAGGGAACAGTCTGAAGGATTTTGTTTTTGCTTTTTAAAGAAACAGTCTAAAGTAACAAAAAGAATAAGACTTCTATCCTGTTTAAAAAGAAAGTCTATGACAATAAAATCAAAGAATTAAATTTGTCTTGAGAAAAACACCTCCAGATTTTGAAAACTATTAACTCTTAATCAAATACGAAGCTTCACTAATCACTCTACAGTTTTTTCAAACTCTATTTAAGAATCTTTAAATCCTCTGAAGAAAATTATTACTACCCCAACAATTTTTCTGAAAAAAAAATCACACTGCAAATATTTTTTATTCTTCACTCCATCATTAGTCGATTGTGATGTAAGACAAGTTAGAATAATACCTATCACAAAGTTTTCCAAAGCAAGAGTAGAAAAGCAGTTAATGGTACTTTTCTTTTCTTTTCTTTTTATTATGAATAAAGCCTCATTTTTTTTTATCCATTTATCCCCTTGTTCAAAATCCTTCTGCCTCCTACCCCTCAATGTTACTTTTCAAAGGTCCTACCTTTAGCAAAACTTGAATAACTATAGCTTGAATTTATATTATAATTATGTGTGTGTTTCTGTGATTGTGTGTGTGTGTGTGTGTGTGTGTGTGTGGTGTATGAATGTATAGATTCCTGTTTGCATTGTTGGTTTGGATGCATATAGACACATGGGACTATGCAAATAGATGAATTGCATGGGTATTTTCATGTGTGTGAATTTCAGAAATTGATGTGATGTGACTTTCATTAGTCTCCAACTTACTTGACACAAGTTCTCTCATTCGAAGTAGCCCTCATACTTTAGCTAGACTGTTTAGCCAGTATGCTATGGAATATATCCCATTTCCATAATCCTCACATCCCCAGTAATGCATTATAGGAGCAAGCTGCAATGTATACTGGAAATCTGAGATCAGTACCTAGTCTAAATTGACAGGCACCAGACCTACTGAATTATCTCTTTACCCCACATTTCTGAAGTTCTGGTAACTTTAGACATAACTTGTTCAGCCTTGACACTGGGGGAAGGTCTTGGTCCTACTTTAACTGGATATACCAGACCATGTTGACTCACCCTAGGAGTCTTTCTGACTCCTCTTTTAGGGATGATGGGGAAATGGGGTGAGGGAAAGCTGGAGGTGGACTGGAAATAGAGGAGAGAGAGGAGGATTAATAGTGGGTAAGTTTAAAATATTCTAAATAAAAAAGAATAAATTTAATTTGTGAAAGAGATACTTAGGCTTTGAATTCAATAGACAAAATTATGATATTCTAATGGGAGAGATTGGAACCTTAAAGGCAATTAAAAGCATCTTACTAGAGCATAAGGATAAATATTTACTAAGTAGTTAATATAAACTGGGTAACAAACTAATAGGTATATCTGCCTGTGGACTTAAAAACACATACGTCAATATTTGCTATGGCTATATAAGGATGCTCCATTTGTATCCCATCCTGCAAATGTTTTGTATATATGTTGTCAAAAAGACAAAGCCAAAACATTTCCAGAGCAGCATTGGAATGTTTCTTGAGATTCTGACTTGTAAATGGCCCAGTCAGAAAAAACATCTTTTTTATTTTATATCCTACATTGAGGAAAGTGAAGTCATCTAGACTGGGAGAGCAGAGGATCTTATCTTTGAGTTTCCATAGCATGATCTGCAGTAAACAGAATATGTGGGTCTGCAGAAGCAGCCTCCAAGCAAATCAAGAGTGCAGTAAGACACTAAGGAATCTCTGGCTTCTTTTCAGACCGATAAAACTTTCAGTTTAAAAAAAGTGTACTGTGTTGGTTGGATAGGTGTTTATAAGTAAGGCTGAAGGATCCACAGATAAAGATCAGGAAAGGAACCCAGAGAAATACAAACCATGAAATTTATACCTCAAAACATTTTCTAATTTATACAGTTGGCCTGTTAAAAGACTAAACATTTGTTTCATATGCAAGAAGAATTAAGTTGTTTCAACAACATGCTTTGAAAAATGAGAACAGACATTGACAACATTTTTCTTGTAAGAATCCTATCATTGCTGACTACTAAAGAGATTGAGAAAATTATGCCTGATGGTCTTAAATTTTTATAGATGTTTCTAAAATGTTCATTTAGCTCACCTCTGGTAACAGATTGTGAAAATGATTTATGAATGGAGCTGATTTCCATTCCTCTGAAGGGTGCTTTATTCACTTAATGATCACTGGCAAGTGGCAGAGACCATAAAACTTCAAGTGTCACTAACAAGACTTCTTAGCTCTTACACTGTAAAATATAATGTGCAACATTTACTTTGAAGATATAAACCTTAAAAAAAAAGCTAAAAGTAAAAGGAACCCCTAAACACAGATGCAACTTATTTTCAGGTAAATATTTTTTAAATTAATGATTTTATCTAAAAATTGGATGGTCACCATTGCAAGGGATGTGAGTGAGATGCAGGAAGGATGATATGAGATGCAGGAAGGATGATATATTAATGATTCATAAAGTACTGATGTTATACATGTAGAAAATAATTACTTGATACCAAAAGTGTCATCTGCAACATTGTATTGACAAGTGAGTATAATGACCAAGTAATTGGTTTTTCTTTATTTTGTTAAAAGAAAATATGACACTGTACAATGGGTGTTGTAGACTTTATTTAGGTGCTATTCCATTTATTTTAAAAGATTATGATATAATCACAATTTGTGGCTAGAATTTATCCAATCTACCCTGAATAAAATTTTTCTAATTTCAATGAGTATTTTGAAAATAAATTTGACTTCAAGGATCTTAGTGTTGATCAGTACAACATCATTTGCCAAGTTGGTATTTAGAGGCTGTGGTCAAATTTTTACCTCTTTATCAGAGAGTCTTGTGAATATTCTGGGAAAGAAGAGTAGTAGATATTATTGTCTGTTTGACAATGTATGACATATATGCCTCAACATTCTAAGAAGTGACAATAATAGTAGAAAGTATCATAAAGAATTCTGTCACTTTTTATTCAGAACCATTAGATGAAGTATGCCACAAATTTAAAACAGATAATTGTAAAGTTAACTACATATTTCTCAAAATATTTAACCACTTTGATAATAAAACCTCATCATTTATAGAGTTCATTGTATTAAATTAAAGATTCATAAATATCAGACTTAAGGCCAACCCTAGCTCACTTCTTGTTAGCAATGGTCATTTCTCTATGCCAGAGAATTGTGAATAACAAAGCAGTAATACCATTAAAATATTTATCATTATAAATAAAATGAACCTTATTACAGTACAAATTTTGTAATGTAAAAGCACTTTAGATACAAACCACTTTTATCTGTGGTGTGGAGTCCCTGTGAATGGTTGTTGACATGTAGTTTTATAGCCTTTTTCATTTAAATCCATTATAATTAGTTGGCACAAGAATTACTGAATATATATCTCTTGCAATAGATTAACATTCATTTAAACAATGTCTTTTCTCCTTTAATTTAATTGTTTAAAGTTTATAGTGAGAAAAAGTGATGAATTAGTATTAATTGTGATACTATATATAATTTTATATGTGAATTCAATTTCATTTATATCTGATTTTCAATAGAATTCTATACAAGAGCACCAATTTTGTTTCAATTTTCAAAATATTTTCTATATTTAGATGTTTTTAAATACTGAAAATATTTATATAACATTAATACACATGTATTTTGTGAATACTGTTTTTAACTTATTTTCAGTCATAGTCACAAAAAATGTTTATAATCAGTACAATCAGTACAAATTTATTGGTAAATGACCAGAACAGGTTATGTGTGCTTATCATGTCTATCCACAAAATTACATAATTAATGAGAAAAGTAACTTTAATAAAAACAGTTGTTTTTTTTTAAAAATGTGTATCTTTTTATAAACTTTATTTTAAGCTAGAATACTCAGGATTATCATGACAATATTGAGTATGACATTAAAATAATTTAAAACATTTGGAATTATAAGAGAAAAACATTAAAGTTAACTAATGACATTCAAATGTAAATATATTTGTTATATTATAAATGCCACACTCCTATCTAAAAATAAATGTGGAAAAAAGATCAGGGAGATTCTTCAGTTTTAAAGCCATTTGTATGCCAAGCTTGGGTCTGAGTTTGACTCTGGGTATCCACACAATAGAATGTAGCAGCTGGTCCACTGTCCTCAACACCTCCACACACTTGCCATCACATTATCTCACCACACACACACACACACACACACACACACACACACACACACACACAAACACAAATGTGATTTTAAAAGTTCGCTGTAGAAACTATAGGAATGTATCTGAACTGTCTTAATTATGGCTGAAAATAAATGAGTTTCTGTAGTGAAAATAAAAATTGTGAATGAGTAATATTTTTCAAAAATAAATTTTATTTATGTTATTTTCTATTAGCTTGTAAAATGCAATGTGATATTTTAATAGGAACATATAGAGATGATTAAATAAAGATAATTGCATGTATATTACTTCCCGTACTTATTTCTTTCTTTCTTTAACAAAGTGTTTAAATAGAAAATTCTCTTCATTTTCTGTGGGGACTTATACAGATTAATAATAAATTAATTTTAGACATGCATTATTGAATTACAAAACATAAGAACCAGGAATATGAAAAATTATGAATAAAATAAATAGAATGCTAAGGAATGTCAAGGTCTATCTCCTGCAATTTTATTGACCTATGTATTCCTTTTAGTTCCAACTATTCATTCATGCTGATGAGAAAGAATGACTCATAGAGAACATAAAAATTAGCATCCAAAAGTAAGAGAAAGATAGCAACAAATAAAATCCTAAGGGTAATTATTGCTAATAGACATGTTTATTATGCAAAAAAATGTTAAAAGACAGTCTTCAGATACAAAGGAAATAATGTTACAAATTTAACTTTATAGAACTGAGTTAGAAGTTAAATAAAATATACCATTAACTTTTTAATAAATTTTAGTAAGTATTAGTTTACAAAAACAAAATATCAGGCTAGCAATGCATAAGATAATATAATGTACTCATTAGCAAAATAAATAAAATCAGATTTATAAGAATTAGGCTACTTCAGATTAGATTAGTTTTGAACCTGTAACATTTTTTAAATGATATTAGATCTAAATTAATGGAAGGAAACATAGCAAAATCTAAGGAAATTATTGTTTTTTTTTAAAAAAAGATATAATAATGTTGTTGATGGAATAGAAACAGAAATATAATCTTCTGCAACAGTAAGATAAAGCAAAGAAGGCCAACTATGTGAAAAGCATTTTTCTAAAGAATAAATAAAAATAAGAAAAAAACTAGTACAAATAGAGAAAATAATTGTTATTAAATCAAATGTTTTAGCTGTGGTTTTAAATGCAACTATTTTAAATTTTACCAATTTACATTTTGAGAAAACAAAATAAATAATAACAGAGGTCTTAGAACAAAGGTACATATGTACTTCTAATAATTATTAAAACAAATACCTTATATTTATAAATGATAATGAGTGGATCCCAGTGAAACAACTATGTGAATCTAAAAAAAACAAATAAATAAGCAAGCAAACAAAATACCAAAAAATAATGGCTTTTAGTAAAGTGACAAAGAATAAAAATAGGCATTTTACAATGACAAATAAATCGTTTCCATAAATGAATAACATATGTGTTTTAGTAATTACATGTATAATGTGGGTTCATAGGTTCTAGAAATCTGGAAAAACTATAAATTTACAAAAAAAATCTACAAAAATATACAAAACTCCATAAAATACAAATCTTTAATACTTTTTAAACATGCTGAAGACTTAATAGTTATGTAGTTTCTCTACTTGGAACCTTGAAATCTAGCAAATTGGCATACAAATTACAATTCTTCTGCCAACTTTAAAAGTCACATTTTTTGAGATCAAATAACAGTAATCCATAATGTTCACTGACATAACAACACAACACAAGTGAAGATCTTCTAACTTTATTATCATATAGAGAATTTTAACAGGCCACAGCAGATTGAAATAGGAACTAACCTGAGAAGTATAGAGAAAATAATCACTGTACTTCAAATTGAATGTTGACTATCATAGGCCTATTATGTTTTCTATTGTGTTGAAATTCATCAACATATTAGCACAAATTCACAATTAATTAGATGAAGTGAAAGCAGTACTTTAAGAATAAAATATACTATTCAAAAATACATATTAGTAGATTATACTTCTATATGAAAAATAAGAATTATTGTTAAAAATATACATATAGAACATGTGAGTTGATCCAGTAAAATCTGTATTGCCAGGTAGGGGGTACCTAAACAGGACTTATCCTATAATCAAATTAATAATCACCCTAAGTGGCATCACAGAACCTACATCCAACAATCAATGAAGATGGAGGCAGAGATCCTTGGCAGAGCTCAGAAAAGAGCTCCTGATCCAGGTAGAGAGCATAGGGAGAGGAGTCTGTATGAAAAAGGGGATAGGAATTATAAGGAAAATTCCCATAGTGATGGCTGGCTGGAGCTCTGTGGAGCTCAATGAATTAAGAGCAGCCACTGGAGAACTTTCAGGAAAATGAGCTAGGCTCTGCAAGGATAGTTGACTGTTGATTGACCTGGGCAGTATGGGGAGCATTGAAGGGTGGGATTAGACTGTGTTCCTGTGCATGGGCTCACACCTTGGAGCTCATTCCCTACACAGGAGCGCCTAACAGAGTCTTGATATTAGGATGAGAAAATCTGACCTGCCTGCAGTAAATGTGCCATGCTTGGGACTTCTTGCCCTTTTTTGGTACCTCACTGAAGGAAAGGAAGTGAGGGGAGGCTAAAGGCAAACTGGAAAGGATTGGGAAGAAGGAGGGAAGGGTGAGTAGGAGGATACATGGAAAAAAAAGACTTTTTTAAAAATAAATAAATTATAAAAAGTTATAGCAAAGTCAAAGTGTGTTATTATGTAATAGCTAATAATTTTTACATATACTTAGATAAAATTTAACATAAAGATACAATATATAGATAATAAGATATTTAAAGATTGTCTAAATATATAAGAAGGTATTGTATTCTTTAATTGAAAAAAAAACCTTTTTATTTTGAAGGCCTCATTTCTTGCAAAAATGAATTACAGATTTAGCACAATTGACTAAATATTGACAAACTATTTGTAAACTTCATTGTGGTGGAAAAGGCACAGAGTAGCTAACACAATGAGTAAAAGAATAAATTTTGTGATGTATGCTAATGGCATTATAAAATACATAAACACAATAGAGAGAGCCTGGTATTCTTTCTTGTTACATAAATATTAAAAAAATAAAAACCATAAGTTAAAAAATAAAGTACAAATAAATCAAATGAGTTTATATTTGATAAACAAAATTAAAGAGATAAAATAATCTTTTCAAAAACTCATGTTGCAACAAGGTGACTATATTAAAAAAAAAGAACATTGATATAACTGTGTTCACAAAGAGTAGCTAAAAAATACCTATGTGTCCAAATATGAAAAAATAAATCTATGCAAAATAAATATCTTGAACTAAAGCAAACTATACACACACACATATATCAACACAGCCTCAATTTCCTATTTAGAAGAAGTGGAAATCTCTACATTCACTGAGTTAGCAACTAAGTTTTAAAACAACATAAAAACTATGTTCAATAGAGAAAGAAAAACATACATTAAATATATCAATATTAATGTCATTTTTACACAGAAGATATTAACAGAATCAAATTATATGATGAGTGCAAGGTTTTTTTTTCCTTTTTTTTCTTTTCTTTAAAAATAAATTCGTTTTTATAAAATTTTCCCTGACTATAATTTCTCCTTCTCCACTCCTACCAGTTCCTGTAATATCTTCTCTCCTCTCTCAATCCACTCCCTTTTGTGTCTTATTAGAAAAGGACAGGCTTATAAAATATAAAAACAAAAAATGACAAAAATAAAATTAATAAAATAAAGCAAAATTTATCATATCAAAGTTAGATATGGCAACCAAACCGATGAGAAGGGTCTCAAGAAGAGGAAAAGGGTCAGAGACTCACTCATTCTCACAGTCAGGAATCCCATAAAAATAAGAAACTAATACTCATTGTATATATTCTCTGAGGACATGATGAAGACTCATATGGGCTCTGTGCTTCCTACTTCTATCTCTGTGAGCTCATAAACACTTTGCCACTCTGTAAGCATACTCATACAGGACACTGCTTGGGTACTAAGAATCAGAGATTAGATATGCCAGAAACCTGTAAAACTACAGTAAAATCAAACAGAACTTGTCTTAAAATAAAAGTGTACCAACACAATGACTCCTAATGATATTCTGTTATATTCATATGTAAATGATGCAGAGAGAACCACAGCGAGACATCACACACATACACACACACACACACACACACACACACACACACACACACACACAGAGACAGAGACAGAGACAGAGACAGAGACAGAGTCTAAATAGAAGTTCTCCATCAAATCCCTTCCCCTAAAGCTCAGGAAACCTAGTGGAAGAGGATCCAGAAAGAATTAGGGACACTGTGAGAAAAATATTTTAAACCATATGAATAATGAAAAGTTTAGGGCCAATTTTTCAGATTTCTCTAGAATAACAGAACTGATTGAATTAATCTGTATATAGACAGAGGATTTTTTTATTTCTTGTTATTATTATTATTATTATTATTATTATTATTAACAAAGAAGCTACACTTTCTAACCTTGTATATCCTTATTCAAGGTCCCTTCCCCCTCCCACCACATCAGAGGATTTTAGAGTGGCTTAAATGCTCTGATCTTGCTAGCACAACAATTACTGTCTCTCTAAAGAATTTCAAAAAATACAATTGTTGTTCAATCCATGAGGAAGAATGTCCCAGCTTGTTTTCAGTATACAACAGAGTCCTAACAGAGGAGGCTCTAATGCCAGTGATAGAATTGACTTTGCCAGCTAGATCAAGAACAAGCATGCAGTAAATAATATGCTCAATATTCCAGGCCCTTTACATAGGCTGTCATCAGAAGGTATGGCATATATTAAAGGAGAATCATCCATCCTCCAAATAATTGGATTGAATGTAGCTCTTCACCTTCATATGAATTAGAGAAGAAAACACCTCCTCATCTTGGGCTTTAGTTAATTTCGGATGTAGCCAAGTTGATAAAAAATAGCCATGAAAACCCTTAAAAATTAATTTGAGAAATTAAACATCTAAATAATAAATGTGCAACAATTAAAATCTGCAACTATTATGTATATTTATGTACATAAAAACACTTGTGTAAATAGTACATCAGATTAACATAATCACTTAAAATATTTAATAATTTGTTGTAGTTACCCTTCTTTTCTGTCTTTAAAATGTTTTTATATATATAATTATTATTTGGTGTTTTTACATCATGCATGCCATCAAACACAGATATAAGAACTCTCAGTATCATACCCACTCTTATGATCTCCCGATTTACAAAACCACACATTCATGCTGATCTTTTACTTATTGCAGCATAATTAAACTCCCTGTGGCCAGACCCTTAAAGAAAACAAGTCTTTCCTTACACAACCCTCTGCCAGAGGCCATCAGTGCAGAAGTGAGGCATTGTATCATTTAGCTATATTTTACTCTTGAGATCTTTTGTACAGTGACATATCTCTTTATATATATATATATATATATATATATATATATATATATATATATATTTTTAAAGTCCACTAATAAGTGAGTACATGCCCTACTTCTCCTTTTGGGATTGTGATACCTCGTTTAGGAGGATATTCTCCAAATCCATACGTTTGCCTGCAAATTTTAGAGTATCATTTTTTTATTACTACTAAGTAGTACTCCATTGTGTAGATGTACCACAGCTTATTAAACCATTCCTCACTTGAGGGACATTTAGGTTGTTTCCAGGTTCTTGCTATTTCAAATACTGCTGCTATCAACATAGTTGAGCTTTAGAATTTGGAGTGTGAATGTGTAACTATAGGGTATATGCTCAGTAGTGGTATTGCTTGGATCCTTGGGGAGAATTCCCAGTTTTCTGAGAAAATGCCATACCATATGCCAGAATGGCTGAAAAAGCTTATACTCCCACGAACAAGGGAGGAGTAATCCCCTTGCTCTGCAACCTCTCCAGCATAGAGAGCCTTTTATCTTAGCCAATCTGACAGGTGTAAGGTGGTATTTCAAAGTTATTTTGATTTGCATTTCTCTGATGGCTAAAGATGTTGAGTGCTTTTTCAAGTGCCTTTCAGCCATTTGTTATTCTTCTGCTGAGAATTTCTTTTTTAGTTCTGAATTCTATTTTTTTGATTGGGTTGTTCGAAATTTTGGGCTCTAGTTTGTTGAGTTTGCTATATATTATAGAGATCAAGCCTCTGTCATTCGTAGGTCTGGTAAAAAATTTTTCCCATTCTGTAGGCTGTCATTATGTCTTATTGACAGTGTCCTTGGCCTTATAGAAGTTTCTCAGTTTCAGGAGGTACCACTTATTGATGGTTGTTTTTACTGTCTGTACTATGGGTGTTATATTTAGGAAGTGGTCACCAGTACCAATGCATTCGAGGGTATTTCCCACTTTTCTTTCAAGTTCAGTGTAGCTGGGTTTATGTTAAGGTCCCTCATCCACTTGGATTTAAGTATTGTGCAAGGTGATATAGGTTTGGATCTGTTTTCATTTTCCTACACACTACCATCCAGTTATAACAACACCATTTGTTGAAGATACTATCTTTCTTCCATTGAATATATTTGGCCTCTTTATCAAAAGTCAAGTGTTCATAGGTGTGTGGGTTAATGTCTGGGTCTTTAATTAGATTCCATTGATCCACAAGTCTGTTTTTAAGCCAGTACCAAGCTGCTTTTATTACTGTAGTTGTACAGTATAGCTTGAAGTCTGGGACGGTGATGCCTAAGGTTCTTTTGTTGAGCAAAATTGTTTGGGCAATATTGGCTTTCCTGCTATTCCAAATAAAATTGGGTGTTGTTCTTTCAAGGTCTGTTAAAAATTGTGTTGGGATTTTGATGGAAATTGCATTGAATCTGTAGATTGCTTTTGGTAAGATTGCCATTTTCATGATGTTGATGCTACTTATCCAGGAACATGGGAGATCTTTCCATTTTCTTATATCCTCTTCAATTTCTTTCTTTAGAGTTTTTAAATTTTTGTGAAACAAACCTGATACTTCTTTGGTTACAGTTACACTAAGGTATCTAACGCTATTTGCTGCTATTATAAAAGGTGATGTTTCCCTTATTTCGTTTTCAGCCCATCTCTCTTTAATATAGAAGAAGGCTACTGATTTCCTTGAGTCAATCTTGTATCCTGTTACATTGCTGAAGGTGTTTATCAGCCATAGGAGTTCCCTGGTAGAATCTTGTGGCTCACTTATATATATAACCATGTCACCTCCAAATAGAGATATTTTGACATCTTCCTTCCCAATTTCTATCCCCTTAATCTTCTTTCATTCTCTTATTTCTTTATCTAAACCTTTAAGAACTATGTTGAATAGATAAGGGGAGATAGGACAGCCTTATCCAGTTCATGATTTTAGGGGGGTTACTATGAGTTTTTCTACATTTAGTTTGATATTGGCTGTTGGCTTTTTGTAAATCGCCTGTATTATATTTAGGTATTTTCCCTGCATTCCTGATCTCTCCAGTACTTTTATCATGAAGGCTTGTTGAATTTTGTCTAAGGCTTTTTCAGCATCTAATAAAATGATCATGTAGGTTTTTTCTTCAAATTGTTTATATGATGGATGATAATTACCGTTTTCCATATGTTGAACCATCCCTGCATTTCTCAGATGAAGCTTACTTGATCAGGGTGAATGATATTTTTTATATGTCGTTGCATATGATTTGCCAGAATTTTTTTGAGAATTTTTGCATCAATGTTTATGAGGGATATTGGTCTGTAATTCTCTTTCTTTATTGTGTCTTTGAGTGGCTTGGGTATCAGGGTTATTTTGGCCTCATAAAAAGTATTTGGCAATGTTCCTTTGCTTTCCACTGTAAGGAACAGTTTAAAGACAATTGGTATGAGCTCTTGTTTAATTTCTGGTAGAACTCTGCACTGAAACCATCTGGGACTGCCCTTTTTAAAAAAAAATTTAATTTGGGAGACTTTTAATGAAAGCTTCAATTTCCTTTCTTGTTAGAGGATTATTTTTGTCTTTGATTGTGATTTAAATTTGGTCCTGTCCAGAAAGCTGTCCATTTCTTCTAGGTTCTCCATTTTTGTAGAGTGTAGATTTTCAAAGTATAACTTGATAATTCTCTCGATTTCCTGGGGATCTGTTGTTATGTCCCACTTCTCATTTCTCATTTTGTTGATTCGGATACTCTCTCTTTGCTTTTTGGTTAGTTTAGATAAAGGTTTATCTATATTTTAACTTTCTCAAAGAACCAACTCTTTGATTCATTGATGTTTTGTATTGTTCTTTTTGTTTCAATTGTGTTGATTTCAGCTCTAAGTTTGTTTATTTCCTGTTATCTATTCCTTCTAGGTGAGTTTGCTTCTAATTGTTCTAGGACCCTCAGCTGTGCTGATAACTCTCTTGTGTGGCATTTGTCTATTCTTTTCAGGTAGGCATGTATTGCTATAAATTTTCCTCTTCAGAATGCTTTTATTGTATCCCTGAAGTTTGGCTATGTCATGGATTCAATTTTGTTAAATTCGAGGAAGTCTTTAATTTCTTTCTTAATTTTTTCCTTGACCCAGAGGTGGTTCAGTTGAGTGAAATTTAGTTTCCATGGGTTGGTAGGCTTTTTGTGATTCTTGATGTTGTTGAACTCTAACTTAGACCCTGGTGAAGTTAAATGATGCCAGGTGTTATATACATTTTGTGGTACCTGTTCATGTTTGCTTTATGACCTAGTATATGGTCAATTTTAAAGAAAGTTCCATGGGGTGCTTGGAAATATGTATATTCCCTGTAGTTTGGGTAGAGTGTTTGGTATATATCTGCTAAGTCCATTTGAGTCATAACTTCTGCTAGATCCCCTATTTCTATTTTAGTTTCTGTCTAGATGATCTATCCAAGGGTGTAAGTGTAGTATTGAAGTCTCCACTATTAGTGTGTCAGTATAGTATTGATATGCGGTTTAAGCTTTATAAGTGTATCTTTTATGTATGTAGGTGCCATAGCGTTGTGGGCATAGATATTCAAGTTTGAGATTTCATGTTGGTGATTTTTTTCCTGATATAAATAGGTAGTGACCTTTCTAGTATCTTTTTATTTATTTTAGTTTAAAACATTTTTTGTTAAATATTAGAATTGCTACACCAGCTTGTTTCTTAGAGATATTTGATTGGAAAGTCTTATTTTTCCAACCCTTTACTGTGAGCCTGTGTCTGTGTATGTGGTGGAGGTGTGTTTCTTGAATGCAGCAGAAGGATGACTTCTGTTTGTTTATTCATCGTGTTAGTGTCTGTCTTTTTATAGGTGAATCAAGTCCATTGATATTAAGCGATATTAGTGATTACTGATTGATATTTCCTGCTATTTTGGGTGGTGACTTGTTTGTATTTCTTTTCTCTGGGCTTTTCTTCTGCGGGATTATTGATTGTTTGTGGTTTCATGGATAAATCTGGGATCCTTAGGTTGGAGTTTTCCCTTGAGTGCTTTCTGTAGAGCCAAATATGCTGATAGGTATTTTATAAATATGATTTTGTTGTGAAATGTCTTGCTTACTCCATCTATGGTGATTGATAGATTTCCTGGGTATAGAAGTCTGGTTTGGCAACCATGCCCTTTTAGTGTCTATATAACTTCTGACCAGGACATTCTTGTTTTCATTGAATAGTCTGGTGTTATTCTGATAGTTCTGATAGATCTGACTTTTTAGGTAAGTTGAACCTTTCTTTTGCAGCTCTTAAAATTTTTTCTTTGTTCTGTATATTTTTGTGGCTTGATTATTATAAAGCAGGCAGACTTTTTTGGGGGGTCTAAACTATTTGGTGCTTGTAAGCTTCTTGTATCTCTATAGGAATTTAGTTCTTAAGGTTGGGAAAGTTTTCTTCTATGATATGGATTACATTATCTCTGTCTTTGAGCTGGTATTCTCCTTCTTTTATTCCTATTATTCTCAGGATTGGACTTTTCATGGTATCACAAATTTCCTAGATGATTTGTGTTATGGCTTTTTATGGTTTTAGTGTTTTCTTCGGGTGATGTATCTATTTCTGCTATTGAGTCTTCCACTGCAAAGATTCTCTCTTCCATTTCTTGGATTCTGTTGCTTGCATCTGTACTTCCAGTTCCTTTCTTCAAATATTTTGTTTCCATTTTTACCTTATTTTGTGTATTCTTTATTACTTCTATTTCAATTTTTAATTCCTGGAATGTGTCTTTCATTTGTTGGTTTTCCGTTTTTTGGCTTTCTTTCAAAGCTTTGTTCATGTCTTCTAATTTTTCTTTCTATTTCTTTAAGAGTTTTTTTTATATGATCTTTTAATGATTCTATAATCTTCATAAAGGAGTTTTGATGTTGTTTTCTTATATTTCCTCTTCATTGCTCTGTCTTGGTATTGTAGAACGCTGAGTTTCTTCTGGTGCTGCCTTGTTGTTCTTTATATAGTTATATGTATTCTTGTGCTCACACCTGTCCATTGCTTCTTTGGATCACCCTTAGTCTGCTACTAATCAGTTGTGTCTAGAGGGGTTATGTGTTTTCTGTTTGCTCAGGACATATATTCTGCACAATCTCTGACTCCAATCTCAACTTGGGTCTTTATTTCAAAGGTGTCCATCTATGATGACACAACATGGCCTAGCGGCAAGGCCCAGACATGGGAAATCCCTCCTGCTATGTCTCTAGTGATCACACCCTAACAGGATGACATAAAAACAGAAGCTATCTTTCTGCTGTTTAAAAGAAATACACCTCAACTTCAAAGATAGACACAGACTCAGTAAAGTTTTGGGAAAAGTTTTTTAATCAAATGGCCCCAAGAAACAAGGTGGTATTGTCATCCTGATATCTAACAAAGAATACTTCAAATGAAAATGAAGTGAAAGAGACCAAGATGGATATTACCAATTCATCTGAGGAAAAATGGATCAAAATGAGATCTCAATCCTGAATATTTATGCTTCTAATATAAGGGCACCTACATATGTAAAAGAAACACTGCTAAAGCTTAAAGACCAATCCAAATGTCACACTTTAACAGGGGGAGACTTCAATACCTCTATTTCACTACTGAACAGGTCAACCAGACAGAGACTCAACAGAGAAATAAGGGGTCTTACAAAGGTTATGATGCAAATGGACTTAATAAATATTTATAGAAGCTTCTACCCAAGGACAAAATAATATACATATTTCTCAGCATCCCATGAAACTTTCCCTAAATTGATCAGATACTACATAATAAAGCAAATATCAACAGATACAAAAAATGGGAATAACTCCTTGTACCAAATCAGATCACCATAGTCTAAATTTAGAATTCAACAGCATCAAAATCACAGGAAGCCTACCAACTCACGAAAACTTAAAATCACTGAACTGAACCACAGCATATCAATTGAATCTACAGCATATCCAAACTTATGGGACACAATAAAATCAGCCTTAAGAGCAAAATTCATAGCACTAGAGGCCTATATAAAAAACCTAGAAAAATCCCATACAAGAATACTAATATTACTTTTTCCAGTGCCTTTCAGCCACCCCTACTTATGTTGAGAATTAACTTTTTAGTTCTGAGTCCCATTTTTTTTAGTGGGTAATTCATTTTGGGCTCTAGTTTCTTGAATTTTCTATATATTTTAGAGATCAGTTGTCTGTCACTTGTATGGTTGGTGAAAATCTTTTCCCATTCTGTAGGCTGTTGTTTTGTCTTATTGACTGTGCCCTTGCCTTTACAGTTTCAGGAGATCCTACTTACTGATAGTTATTCTTAGTGTCTGTGCTACAGTCATCAGAGAAATGCAAATCACAACAACTTTGAGATACCACCTTATACCTGTCAGATTGGCTAAAATAAATGACAAAGATGACAGTCTATTCTGGAGAAGCTGCAGAACAAGGGGAAAAGTCCTATATTGTTGGTAGGAGTATAAGCTGGTTCATCAACTCTGAAATATAGTATGGCAGTTTTTCAGAAAACTGGGAATCAATCTCCCCAAATACCCAGCAATACCACCATGAGGCAGGTACCCTAAAGACGCACATACACACTCCAAAGGCATTAGCTCAATTATGTTCATAGAAACATTACTTGTAATAGCAAGAACCTGTAAACAACCTAGATGTCCCTCAACTGAAGAATGGATTAACAAACTATGGTACACCTAAACAATGAAGTACTACTCAGCAGTGAGAAAAAAATGATATCCTAAAACTTGCAGGCAAATAGATGAATTTGGAGAATATTCTCCTGATCAAGGTCTCACAAACTCACAAAGATAAACAGAGGATGTACTCACTCATTGTTGGACTTTAAACAACAACAACAAAAAAGCTAAGCATGTCCAAGATGCAAACCACAACTAGTGAACATCTTGGGATCTGAAACACATTGGACTGCCACCTTGGAGCCCATTCTCTCCAGAGAAACACTTGACTCAGTCTTGATGTGGGGGTGAGCAAAGCAGATCTGCCTGGAGTGGATGTTGAACTAAGCCACCTTGGGACCTTGGGACCTCCTGCCCTTGCTGGGGAGAAGATAAACTAATGGAAAGAAGAGTGAGTGACTGGGAAGGGCAGGAGGGGGAAGGGAGACTGAACAAGGGTATACATGGAAAAAATATGACTTTTTACATAATAAATAGTTAAATAAATAAAAAAGAGAAGCATATAGAAAGAAATCCCACATCAAATTCCCTTAAAAAATTGAGAAAAAGATAAACAAAAAATGGAAAATCAATAAATCTCTTACAGATTGTCTGTAGTAGGATTGTATTTTGTATGTAAATAATTGTCCTTCCTATTGGTTTAATAAAAAGTTGATTTGCCAAAGGCAGCCATGAAAACTCTGCGAACATCTCTGAGCACAGCAGAGATGCCAGGAGATGGTACAAAAAAAGAAGCTGAAACCCTTACAGCTCTAAGGAAAGGTAACAAGCTGTATAGCTGAACAAGATAAAAAAGGAAGAAAAAGAAAAGAATATAAGCCAAACAACTGAGAGCTGTAGAACACTTACAAGCAAACTCACCTAGAAGGCATAGACAAGAAGAGATAATCAGACTTAGAGATGAAATCCATACAATTAAAACAAAAAGAACAATACAAAGAATCAATGAATCAAAGATTTGGATCTTTGAGAAAGTCAATAAAGATAGATAAACCCTTATCCAAACTAACCAAAAAGCAGAAAGTATCCAAATCAACAAAACCAGAAATGAATAGGGGAATGAACAAACAGACTCCCAGGAAATCCAGAGAATTATGTCATTTTTTGAAATTCTATACACCACAAAATGGAAAACCTAGAAGAAATGGACAGCTTTATGGATAGGTAGCACTTAGCAAAATTAAATAAAGATCAAATTAAAGACCTAAACAGTTGAATAACCCAAAAAGAAATTGAAGCTGTCATTAGAAGTCTCCCAAGAAAAACAATGTCCTAGCCCAAATGGTTTCAGTACTGAATTCTACCAGACATTTAAAAAAGAACAAATACCAATATTCTTTAAAATGTTCCATTCAGTAGAAAATGAAAAACATATTGCCAAACTTTTTATGAGGCCACAATAATTCTAATACCCAAGACACTCAAAGACTCCACAAAGAGAATTACAGACCAATTTCCCTCATAAATATTGATGTTAAAAATCTAAATAAAAGTCTGAGAAAGCAAATACAACAACATATATAAAAAAGTCGACCACCATCATCAACTAGGCTTCATCCAGAAACATTGCGATGGTTCAACATGCAAAAACAGTAAATGTCATCCAACATACAAAGAACCTGAAGGGGAAAAAAATTATCATATACTTAACTGCTGAAAAATTCTTTAACAAAATCCAAAACTTTTATGATAAAAGTTCTGGAGAGAACAGAAATACAGGGAAAAACACCTATATATAATAAATGTGATTTTTAAAAAGCCAATGGCTAACATCAAACTTAATGGAGAATAACTCAAAGCAATCCCAATAAAATCAGGAACTAGACACGGATGTTCCCCTCTCCCATTATCTATCCAATATAGTTCTTGAACATTTACCTAAAATAATAAGAAAAAAAGGAGATTAAGTGGATAAAAAATGGAAAAGAAGAAATAAAACTATCTTTATTTGCAGATGATATGATTTTATAAGTATGTGACCAACAAAATTTTACTAAAGAACTTCTACAGCTGAAAAACACCTTCAGCAATGTAGCAGAATATAACATTAACTCAAAGAAATCAGTACCATTTTTATATACTAAAGATAAAATGGAAGAAAAAGAAATAAGGGAAACATCACTATTTATAATAGCTGCAAATAGCATTAAATACCTTAGTGCATCTATAACCAAGAAAGTATCCAATTTACTTGACAAAAACTACAAATTACTGAAGAAAGAATTTGAAAAGAATATCAGAAAATGACAAGATTTACCATGTTCCTGGATAGGGAGGATTAACATAGTAAAAATGGCAATAGTAAAAAAAAAAAAAAAAAAATCTACAAATTCAGTGTAATTCTCATCAAAATCCCAACACAATTTTTTACAGACTCAATTTCATTTGGAATAACAGGAATGCCAGGATATTTAAAAACACTTTTCTTCAAAAAACAAAAGAGCCTAGGAGGCATCACTATCTCTGATTTCATGTTATACTTAAAGGTATAGTAATAAAAACAGCCTGGTACTGGCATAAGAATAGAGCTGTTGATCAATGGAATAGAATTGAAGACCCCAACATTAATCCACACACCTATCAACACCTGATTTTTAACAGAAAGGCCAAAATATTCAATGGAAAAAAGACAGTATCTTCAACAAATGTTGGCATAAATGGATGTTAGAATGTGGGAAAATACAAATAGATGCAAACCTTTCACCCTGCACAAAACTTAAAACCAAATAGATCAAAGACCTCAATATAAACACAGCTGCACTGATTTTGATAGGAAAAAAAGTGGGAAATACCCACCAATTCGTTGGCACAGGTGACTACTTCCTAAATATAGTACCAGTAGCACAAATACTAAGAACCAAAAATCAATAAGCTAGACCTCCTGAAACTGAGAAGTTTCTGTAAGGCCAAAGACACAGTCAATAAGACAAATGACAGGTACAAAATAGGAAAAGATTTCTACCAACCCTACAAGTGACAGAAGACTGAACTCTAAAATATGTAGAGAACTCAAAAAACTAGAGCACAAAGCCCTAAATAACTCAAAAAAATAGTTTCAGAACTAAAAAGGCAATTCTCAGCAGAAGAATTACAAATCGCTGAAAGGCATTTGAAAAAGTGCTAAACATCAGAGAAATGCAAATCAAAACAAATTTGAGATACCACCTTACACCTGTCAGATTGGCTAAGATTAAAAACACACGTGACAGCCTATGCTGGAGAGGATGCAGAACAAGGTGAACATTCCTCCATTGTTGGTGGGAGTTTAAGCATGTTAAGCCACTCTGGAATGCAGTATGGTGGCTTCTCAGAAAACTGGGAATCAATCTCCCCAAGGTTCTAGCAATTCCACTACTGGACATATAGACTAAAAATGCACATTCGCATTCCAAAGTCATTAGCTCAACTATGTTGATAGCAGCAGTATTTGTAATAGCAAGAAACTAGAAACAACCTAGATAGCCACAAACTGTTGAATGGATCAACAAACTGTGATACATCTACACAATGGAGTATACTCTGCAGAAAGAAAAAATAATATCTTAAAATTTGCAGACAAATGGATGGATTTGGAAAATATCCTCCTGAGCGTGGTATCACAAACTCAGAAAGATAAGCAGGGCATGTACTCATTTATTTGTGGACTTTAGACAAAAAGCAAAGAACACCCAATCTGCAAACCACAACCATGTAACAGCCTAGGATCTGATGCAACTTGGAATGGCATCTTTGAGCACATTCACTAAAGAGGAATACCTAACCCAGTCTTGATATTAGGATGAGGAAATTGGACTTGCCTGGAGTGGCTCCTGAACTAATCCACCTTAGGACTTCTTGCCCTTTCTTGGAATGGAAGGTGGGGATGTAGAGAAGAAAGACTGACCAGGAAGTCTCAGGAGGGGGAATAAAGTTTGAACAAGGGGATACATGGATAAAAATGAGACTTTATTCTATAAAAATTTAAAAAAATGCCTTGAACTGTCTCATATATTTGAACATATGATCTCATTTTGGTTTTCTTCAGGAAGGTTGTGACATGCTTATAAGGTACAACTTTTATTGGAGAAATATGTCACAGGAACAGGATTTGCAGTTTTGTAATCTCATTCTATGTTCCATTCTCACTCCCTCACCCATATCTTAGTCTCTTTCTGATTCTCATGTAATAGTAAACTGTCTTCATACTCTCTCTGAATGCTGCTATGACTTCCTTACCATGATGGGCTCTAGACCACAAAAATCATGAGCAAAGAAAAAATAAAATCTTTCTTTCCTAAGCATTTTGGCCATTATATTTCTCTATAAAAAAATTAAACACCCTGACAGTTAAACAGATGATACTAGATATTGGACCATTGTTGTAAAGAACATTACCTTGTAGGTTTTCTTTTTTGTTTAATTTTTGGAAAGTTTGGTATAGGAAAACTATTAATTGCTGTGGGCAGAGATTAACAGTCTGTTTTTAGTTAAGAGGTCAGTGTTGCAAAGAATCATGTGGACCATGGAAACTCAGTTTATAAGTTTTTTAGTGTCAAAATATTAGCTACTTATCTTGATATCATTTGTATAAACATTGACATAGAATCTGTCTGTCCTAAGAACTTACATTGGGCTAAATTTAAAAGTGCTAGACTAATATGGTTAATGGAGGATTTCCTAAGACAGCATTATATTTAATGTTTAGGGTGATTATTACCTATTATCTTTAATGAGACTAAAATAAAAAAGAAGGGAAGAGAAAGATAAGCAATTCGAAGAGGAAAAGAGCAGGATAAAGCTTAATATTGCAGCCAAAGTATGTGTTGCAAAGAACCACAATTTTAACGAAATTAGAACCAATAAAACAAAACCTTCCAGGCTAGTAATATAGCCTAGCAATGTTGTATGTATGATTTTGGCTTTCGAATCAACAAAGTTATTACTTGAAGAATTATGCTTTCCATGGTAGATTTACAGAACCACTGAAGCAGGAACCTTGTGGAGAAATCTCCCTAGGAAGAGATACTGAGTAGTTATTCTGTGAAGATGCTATAGAAAAGGCTGGGTTATAGTGAAGATATTGGAAACATCATTGCCATAAGACATCTTACAAGGAGACTTGCATAAAGGAAATAGAACCAGCACTAAAGATGAGACATTAAAGTATTTAATAATGAAGCCAATGATACTGGAAATGGAAATACAAGGTTCATTCTTGTCAACACTGAGTTTTGGTCATGCTTTGGTGTATTCTCCCTCATTGTGTTGCTTTTGCAACTTTGGAAATATGAACCAATATTTTTACCATTATATTTTAGAAGTATGTAGTTCTTAAGTCTTTGAAGATAATTTGGTGTTTTTAATGAGGCTGAGACTCTGAAAACCTATGGAGATTACTAAAGTTGAACTAAGTATATTATGCGTTAGTAGCTGGCCCCAAGACTATCAAGATGCATGTATTTGATTATAATTATCTGAGTGAAAAATTTCCTTCATAGGATCATATATATACATACATACATATATATATGTATATATATACATATATATATATATTTATCCTCATTTAATGACACTATTTGGAAAGGTCATAGAAACTTCAGGCAGTAAACTTTCATAGAGAATGTATAATACTTGAAGCAAGATTTGAGGCTTCAGCTATTATTCCATTTCATGTTCTCTGCTTCTGGTAAGTTGAGAAATATTATCACCCATTTTCTTGTGAGGTGCCATGTCTTCTATACCATAGTGAATTGTTCCTCTCTGAAATCCTTAGATAAAATGCAACCTTTTTCTTAAGTATATTTTATCAAAGTAATAAAAGTATATATATATATTTTTATTATTTTTATATAATGTAGGATTTATAAATTGAACATTTCTAGGGTCAAGTTACAAATGAATTTAATTTTAACCAATTTTGAGTTGTACATGTTACATTATCATTTATTAAAATTGGCAGGAAAATTTCATACAAATCAGTTGATGGCGGTTATTTTTTATATATAAAATAAATCTTGGCTGAGTGTTTTATAGTGTCAAACATGCAATATTATGAAGATTTTTAGTTGATTGATACTTTGATATATTTTGACATTATAATTATCAGTACTAAAAATGACACTGAGAAAATATGGCAAATATAATGGCAGAATATGTTGAGTCAATTCAGAAATTTTTGAAAAATTTCATAAAATTCAAGTGAGCAACTGAAGTGTCGATTTTTAAAATCAAGCATTCTAGCACAACAGAGCCTAATGATATGTTGACATGATATATGCTGAGGAGTGACGGTGGAAAATACATTTAATGTTTGTTTTCTATAATTAACTTATATTTATAAAGGAAAATACTTTGAAATTACACTAAAACTCATTCCAAAATTAGATGAATTTTGAGATAATATGTTTCAGGGATCATTACTTGGTGTTACAAAAACATTGCTAGGTGTGCATGTTGTGAGTTCAGAAAGAGTTGTGACTGCAGTGAAATTATACATTGTAAACAAGATGAAGGCTTACAAACATTTCAATATGTAACATTGTTGATTTATAAATTAAATTTCACTGTTATGTATTCAGAAACCTTAACTTTCCCAATTTTATATGACCTGCACAATTGGGTTGTAAACCACAGTTAAGTCATTGTAGTCTAGAAGAATGAGTAGATGTCTCTATTTGAAGAAGGGACATAAAACCAGACCTGATAGTATTTATATCTATCTTCTTAGTTAACAGTCTTGAAGTGCCCTGGCCAGCAGGGTCTTCAACATGGACCTGAAACTGGGGGCGAGACAAATGGAGAACCAGGAACATGAAGAAATTTTCATTCAAGCTTTGGCACACTTTATTCTTCTAGCCATCCTTTAAATAGAATCTCAGCATATGTAGAATGCACGTAGCAGAGAGGAAAGGAGGATTATTCAAAAATAGTGGCAAGACTAAGAGAGGAAAGATAACAGACAGGGTACAATTGATATTAAAATTTATCTGTTCTCAGTTGAATGGCTGGAGAATATCACCTGCTGGTCTGAGAGAATCAAAGGAAGCCACCTGGACTCATGGCCTAGTTTAAAACAGTAAGGGGTGTACTCTTCTGACTGGCTAGCTAGGGTGTAAACTGCTGGTAAATGGCTAGCTGTAGAAGCTAATTTATAAACTGAAAAAATGGCTGTTAGGCTTTGGCTCCCGACATTGAAGATTTTGTATATGTGCAATACTTAAAACATTGTTTCCCCGACCAGAAGGGTCTTCAGAGTGGACCTGAATCTGGGAATGAACAAATGGAAGGCAGGAACACAAAGAAGTGAAGGATAAGACAAATCTATCTGTTCAAGTCCTCCTCTGCTTTATTGTTACAGCCAACATTTATACAGAATCTCTGCCATGCAGGAAGCTGGGAGGAAAGGGGGTGGGATATACAAAAGAAGGTGGCAAGTCTGTGAGAGGAAGTAACAGACAGAATAGAATTGATATGGAAATCTGTTATCAAGTGAGGGCCTGGAGGATGTCACCTGCTAAGCTGAAAGGTTTAAAGGAGAAGGCCTGGAGGATGTCACCTGCTGAGCTGAGAGAATCAGGGGAGCTACCTAAAACAATAAGGATGTAGCCTTCTGGTAAATTGCTATTTAGGGTAAAAACTACTGGCTGGCTACAGGTGCTAACTTATAAAATATCGCTAAGTTGACTTTGGTTCCTAACAATTCTGGAAAGCTATAACCGTAAGTACAACATTTTTAGGTGATGGTAGTGTTTATTCATTCAAAATTGTCTAACTTGCTACAGCATATAAACTGTTCAGTGCAACTCAGAAGACACAAAGGTTTTCACATATTTTGAAAGATTTCCAAAGTAATAGGAAGCAAGGGAAGCACGATCAATAATAAGAAGGTGATATAAAGACATTTTGCTGTCTAGATTTCTATTTTAAGTATTATAATAATAATACATAAGCCCCCAGTCCATTTGTAATGCTCCAAGTTTTAGAAAATCACCACAGAAGCAGTAAGGAAAACCAACGGGGATAAGATTCAGAATGAAGGACCTTATTGTTCTTATCCTCAGAGGCAAAGACAGTTCATAACTCATAGTAGGATCTCAACCCTGAAATTGGAATGTAATTAACTGGGATAGCAAAGCTGGTAAAAACTCTGGAGATATTAAATGCTATTCTACAAATTGAATGTAAGTGGTTCAGATTTGTTTGTTGCTCCCCTCAGAGTTTGTGCCTGCCTTATATTCCTTTCTGTCCTTCCCAGTAGACTGAATGTGGCATTGCCTCACTGCTTTCTAAGCACTCAATAAAATTCTGAATTCAGAACAGGGATTGATAAAGAAGAAAGTACCTCATAACATCTATAACCTCTTACTCACTCACAGGTATCATGGGATTAGTCATGTCAATTGAAATAATCAATGAAACTCTCAAAAATAGAGTTTGTGAATGAGAACTAGCTGGGAATTTAACTAAGCATAGAATAATCTTGTACTTTGCAAAGGCAGACATGATTAATTCATGAAGTAACTGAATTTGATTCTTTTCACGTACCATCTGTACTGATAATGAATAAATGTCACAGTAAATGGGATAGAAATGTTCAATATTAGTTTTCACAATTATATTTTTACATGAAACGAGGAGGTTACATTTTTGACATAGTATAATAAACAATGAAATTTATGTTGAATTCACCAATGAATTTTTGAAAGTCAGTCTGATAGACCCCAGACTCAGAGTACCATCCTCAGGAAGGGGGGGGCCAAAAGAACCCAGACTTCAGACCAGTTGATGCAAAAAGCAAGAGGATTTATTTCGTCTGTAAAAGCAGGCTACCTTCCTGCTTCAGGAGCAAGGGAGGAGCAAGGGAGGAGCAAGGGAGGAGCAGGGATTAACAATCTCATATGTCTTTTAATGGCTAAGACCATAAAATCACCATAGCAACTGGGGCAACACATGATTGGTCACTTTAAAGGTCATACTATAATCGTAAGGTTGCTCACAATAGTCATGGGGTTGCCTTAAGACCAGCTGGTTAGGGGGCTTTTACAACGGGGTGTTGGTCACCGCTTTTCTGTTGGGAACTTCTGGTATTTTAATCACAGGTTCGACTATTATGTCCTATCTGAATTGATTATGGCTATCTGGCCTGTGTCACTCTGTTTCCTGGGACAGACTTTTAGACTTTTAGTTCTTTGTTCTCATGGGGTGTGCTCTGCTGAATACCTGATCTGAATGCCTGGTTCAGGCCTTAGAACCCAGGGTCCTTCAAATCATATATGGTAACATGTACAACTAAAGCTATAAATACCAGAGATTAATTTCAATAGTTAATACTACAGGTGAGATCATAACCATTCAAAATTTAATCTTTCATGGGTTGATTAAAAGTTATTTTTTAAACTTCCTGGTCCTACCATCTTCCAATAGTTAGTGGAAATTATTATTAATAAAATACCTGCTCAGGGAGGGGATGGGGAGTTGTGGAGAAGAGAGAATGACCTGATGTGGTGAGAGGGGGAAGGGACCTGGAATAAGGATATACAAGGATAGAAAGTGTGACTTCTTTGCTCATAATAATAAAACAAAAAAATAAAAAATCATAACATATAATCCCATGACAAAAAAATACAATATGAAGAAAATATTGGAAGCATTAATTATTAAATTATTGCTGTACTAATTTTGAGTGTTTAGGTAAACATTATCTTGCTATGGAATATTATTTATTCTAAATGAAATTACAAATATTTACCTAAATAAATAACTAAACATATGTTGTATGTTATGAAGAAAAAGAGATTGAATAAGAAAAGAATACATGTTGGAAAGGCAGACTCTTCTCATGTATGTACAGAGTACAGATAGATTTGACTCTGCCAACAAATATACCAAAGTAATGAAATTACTTAGAAAATGGCATGAATATTTATTGAAAATGTATAAAGATGATTAGGAAAAAGATGCTACTAACTCCAGGACTTTACACAGGTAATATTATTCAAATTGTATTTTATATTGTTTATTATCAAATAACCTTTATTTTTCCAAGCATTCGTTGCACTTTTCTTTAAAATTAAGATTATTTAAAAATGTACATTCTCAAGCTACTTATTTTTCAAGTCAAAGAATTTGTTTTCATGGATAAGACATATTTATAAATATTGTGATATATTACAGTAGAGAAGACCATTTTTTCAATAAGAATTTAAATAAAAATTATTCCCTAGGAATAAAATACATTAAGAGATATTTATATCCAAGAAACATGCACCTAATATACTAAAAAGCAAATAAAAAAATGGAAGGCAGTTATGCTAGTCATTCTCAATTTTCTTTTTTTATGAGCAATAGTTTATTCAAAATTGATAAAGATTTAATATCATACAAGGACAGAAATTATGACTTCTTTGTTCATAATAATAAAATAAAAAAGAAAAATACATATCTAAATATGTTCTATGTGTCAATGCATTCAGCTGAAGTAAAAAGATGTTCTGTGATCAAAACAATTGTATTAAATGTGTGAGAATTCTCAATTTTCAATGTGCTAATGAATCTTCTTAGTCCTCATAAATGCATATTGTGACTTTCAATGCCTAAAGCAGGCAACGAGATTCTCTACCAAACATAATCCGTCAAGTCATATGAATGGTTAAGATAAAAATTTTATTTGCTTATTACTTTCCAAAATGCATTGTCAAACATGTTCTTGACTTGGGAGAAGACCTCCAAAATCATGAAATTTTACTAGACAAAATATAGAAAAATATTTTGAATCAAAGTATAGAACTCATTTAATAATATATAGTTTGGTTATTGTATTGAGTTGAATGAAACAAATAGCAAATTATCACAAAGAAAGTTATATATTTAGAAAGTAATTTAGATTTTTTGAGTATGATCAATATCTTATATAAAATTGTAAAAGCAGACCACAAAGTCTTTAAATTTTAGTGTTTATTTCAAACAAGTTCTCACTGTGTAATTCTGGATGCCTTGGAATTCATTATGCACAATAGCCTAGTCTTGCACATAATGACATCCGTTTGCCCTTGCATGATAAATATTGGTTTTAAAAATATATCACAATGCCCAGATGAAAATACTTTACTATCAAGAATATTGACATATGAATGTATGCAGACTTTATTTGTTCAGTGAATGACTCTACATTTGATGGCTTATATAAGAACAGCATGGCCTTAATTCATGGTGATGCATGTCATTTGTTTTACAACTTAGGCATTTTAAAAACTATCTTATACTATATATTGACAGAGATATAGACTAAAGTATTTAAAAATCCAATAATCATGTGGTGTTTTTTCCATTATATAGTGGATGACATTGACATTTTTTTGTATGTTTAACTATTCTAATATCTCTGGGATAAAGCCTACTTGTTCATGTTAGATGATTTTCTTTGATATGTTCTTAAATTCAGTTTGCCAGCATTTTATTGACTCTTTTTACATCAATGTTTATGAAGGAGATTGGTAGATAATCCTCTTTCTTTGTGGCATCTTTGTGAAGCTTTGGTATCAGGTTAAGTGTACAGCTTCATGAAAAGAGCTTGCCAATGTTCCTTCAGTTTCAATTGTATGTAATAATTTGAGGAGCATTGGTATTATTTCTTCTTTGAATGTCTGGTAGAATTCTGCAATGAAACCATTTGGCCCTGGACTTTTTTTGCTTAGGAGACTTTTAATAACAGTTTCAATTTCCTTAGGGGATATAAGGTTATTTAAGTCATTTATGTGGTCTTCATTTAATTTTGGTAAGTGGTACCTTTCTAGAAAGCTGTCCATTCTTTTCTGTCCCTAATTCAGAAAAGACTTTTGAGAAAATCCAACAATCTTCATGATAAAAGTCCTGAGGAGACCAGAAATACATGGAAAATATTTAAACATAATAAAGCCATTACACAGCAAGTCAACAGCCAACATCAAACTAAATGGACAAAAATTCAAAACCATTCACTAAAATCTGAAACAAGAAAAGGCTGCAAACTCTCCCCTTTTCTATTCAATATGGTTCTTAAAATTTTAACTAAAGCAGTAAGAGAACAAAAGGAGATTACAGGGGTACAATTTAAAAATAAGAAGTAAACTATTTTTATTTGCAGATGATATGATAGAATACATAAGTTGTAGGGAGCCGGGAGCCCGGTCAAGCAGGCAAGAAGGTGCCGGTTTCCGGTACCAAGGTGCGACCGAGGCAGATAAACAACGCATCTGCGCATGTCCCCCGGTAAGTTTCCACTCTGTGAGCCAAGCCCTCTGACCCTGCATCATCTCAGGCGAGAGTTCGCAACCAATCAGAAGGGGAGACGTTAGAGGCGAGGGCTTGACAGTATAAAAGCCGGCTCCTGGCAAGGGGTCGGGGTCTTCTTCCCCTTCTTGGAGAGAATAAACTTGCTGCAGAAGGATCCAAACTGTGTACTGCGTTCTTCTTCGCAGGCGAAGACAGGGCACGGGACAACTGGTGCTCGAAACCCGGGAATCGAAACACCTTCGCACCAATGGGAGACCCCTTCTTGGAGACAGAAGAGAAGGTGGATTCAGAACTTCAGGTGAGTCACTTAGAGAGGCATCCTTGATTGAACTTTGCTACCCTTTAACACATGGAGATTGTCTATTGGGTGGGAGCTGTGGTGATTGTTGCTTTCATTTTCTTTACGATCTGTTTAGTTAAGGAAGGGAGTAGTGTGTTAGAGCAGGTTCAGGACAGTATGTCAGAAACTGAGTGCAGTGAGAGAACAGGCACATGGAGAAAGGTACCTAACTATAAGGAAAAAGGACCACCGGAGAGAGGTGAGAAAAGGACAAGGGGTGAAAGGAGAGAAGGAAGGCTCCTAGTCCCCCCAGAAGGACCAGTTTACCCCTGGCAGGATCTGTCCAGGCTCATGTTGTCTGACCATGAGTCTGTTGTTTTTGAGGATGCAGTCACCAAGTCGGGGAGGCTCAGGTCTCTGGTCGAGCCCCTAGACTCGGAAGATGAGTCAGATTTGGAGGAGGAGGCAGCGAGGTACGAGGCAGAACAGTATTATTCTGATGAATTTCCTCCAAATAATGTGCTGAGCCAGGGAGACCACTTGGCTACCTCGCGGCCTTCTGCCATTCATGACAAGGGTCGGGCTCCTGGTCCCTGCTCATCACGAGCTGCCATACCAACGGCGCCCCCGCCAGAGTTTTTGCTTTCCCCTCCTTACGAGGGAACTCAGCGCCCTTCCACTTCTCTTTTTTCAACAGAGTTGAGACAGCAAATGAGAGCAGCATTCCCAGTGTTTGAAGGAGAGGGGGGAGGCCAAAGGGTGCATGTGCAGGTGGAATTCTCCCAAATAAAAGAATTGGCGGAGGCGAGCAGAAAATATGGGGTCACCGCCAACTATACTTTATCTCTGTTGGATAGACTAGCAAGGGACCCCATGACCCCTAGAGATTGGCAAGATGTAGCAAAA
>PVIH01017951.1:0-40134 GCA_004025045.1 Sigmodon hispidus | reverse complement strand
GGAATACACCTGTATTTGTGATTAAGAAACGATCGGGAAAATGGAGATTATTGCATGACTTAAGAGCTATAAATAATCAGATGCAACCTATGGGCCCGGTACAACGAGGGCTTCCATTGTTGACGGCCTTGCCTTCACAATGGCATATCATAGCAGTAGACATTAAAGATTGCTTCTTTTCCATACCTTTATATAAAAAGGATACAGAAAGATTTGCTTTCACACTTCCCTCATGTAATCATGAGGAGCCTGATTAGAGATTTGAATGGGTCGTATCGCCTCAAGGAATGGCTAATAGCCCTACTATGTGTCAGCTATACGTGGGGCATGCCACAGTGCGTGAAGCATTTCCTAAGGTGCACTGTGTCCATTATATGGATGACGTACTGTTAGCGGGAAAACAAAGAGGTGAGGTAGAAGAGGCCTATGAAGTGCTGGTGAAAGCACTCCAGCACCGAGGGCTCTTTATTGCCCCTGAAAAGGTACAATTGACTCAGATTGTTGATTATTTGGGAGCAAAGATTGCTCCTCGAGTAGTTCAACCCCAGAAGATAGAGATAAGAAAGGGCAATTTAAAGACTTTGAACGATTGTCAAAAATTATTAGGGGATATAAATTGGGTTAGGGGATTTTTAAAATTGGCAAATTATGAGTTAAAACCTTTATATGACATTCTTAAAGGTGATCCTGCCCTAGATTCCCCTAGGCATTTTACCAAAGAAGCACATCAAGCACTACAGTTGGTGGAAGATAGGTTAAGACAGGCATGTTTGATGCGAGTACAAGAGAATCAGAAGTTGTTGCTATGTATATTGCCCACCTTTAGACAACCACAGGGGTGCTGTGGCAACAAGGACCTGTGCTATGGATACACCCCAAGGTTCCCCCAAATAAGAGTATAGAGCATTATCCCACAGCTGTTGCTGAGTTGGCCCAGCAGGGTCTACAGTTTTTTGGTCTGTTCCTGGAGAGCATCGTGGTGCCTTTCACTGCAGCACAAATTTCTGTGCTGTGTGCCACCATTGATGACTGGGCTATACTCGGATGCTCCTTCCCTGGTGAATTAGACAACCATTATCCACAACACCCATTAATGACTTTCTTTAAGGAGCATCATGTTGTTTTTCCAAAGGTGACGGCTACAGAACCTATTCCTGGTACAATTAATGTGTTTACAGATGGCTCTAAGACTGGAGTAGGGGCATACATGGCCCAAGGCCAATCTCTGGTCCAATGTCAATTTGCTCCAGGAACCCCCTCAAAAAACAGAACTTCAAATAGTATTATTTGAAGCCTTTCTTGTGCATTAAATTTGATTTCTGATTCAGTTTATGTTGTTAATGCCTTGAAAATTCTTGAGGTGGCGGGTACTATAAGGTATTTCAGTTCAGTTGCAGGTTTATTCTCTCAGTTACAGGATCTTATTAGGAACCGTTCTAAGAAGTTTTCCCCCCAACACATTAGAGCCTACACTGGCTTACCTGGGCCTCTGAGCAAAGGCAATGCCCTAGTGGATGCCGCCAGGCGGCAAGAATGGGTATTTACTGCCACACCCATTATACAAGCCACAGAATTTCATCAGTTATACCATGTTAATGCCAGAACTTTGCAAAGTAAATTTCAGCTTTCTAGGCAAGCGGCCAGGCAAATAGTTTTGGACTGTTCACATTGTGTGGAGTTTCAGCATTCCCTGTCGTTGAGAATTAACCCCCGGGGTTTGCTTCCTCTTAAAGTTTGGCAAATGGATGTGACATATTTTTCTGAATTTGGCAACCTCAAATATGTGCACGTGTCAGTTGACACCTGTTCTGGTATTATCTATGCCACTGCCCTAAGTGGAGAGAAAGGGCGTAATGTTATTGCTCACTGCCTTGAGGCATGGGCAGCCTGGGGAAAACCAGCGCAGCTTAAGACTGATAATGGCCCAGGATATACTGGACATCAATTTACAACCTTTCGTGCACAGATGGGAGTGCAATTGATCCATGGCCTGCCCTATAACCCCCAAGGGCCAGGCATAGCAGAAAGAGCTCACCGCACACTCAAGGAGTGCCTTATTAAATAGAAAGGAGGAATAGGTCATGGCTGTACCCCAAAGGAAAGACTTTCTCTAGCTCTATTCACTCTTAATTTTTAAAATTTGGATGCTCATGGGGCTGCGGCAGCAGATGGGCACGCCAGTCCAGGCACTATGCAGAAAGGACTGGTGACATGGAAAGACATCCTCACAGGCTGCTGGTGCAGCCCGGACCCTGTTTTAACATGGGCGAGAGGGTCTGTTTGCGGTTTTCCCCCAGGATAGAAATGATCCAGTTTGGGTACCTGAGCGTCTGACCAGGAAGATTCAATCGGAAAAGGAAAATGAGGCGAGGGAGCAAGCTGACATTGTAGAAGCTCCTATTGCTGGCCCTGATGGTGCAGATAAATGCTTGCCATAATCGCAGTCATTTCATTGGCTGCCATAGGAGCCGCGAGCCATATCATGCAGACTGCGCAGACTTTGAATGCGGTCTTGGCTAATGTAGTATAGGCCCTAGACATACAAAAGAATCTTATTGCCCAGTTAAAAGGGGGCTTGATGGTTATTAATCAAAGGATTGACTTGGTCCAAGAGTAGATTGATACTCTTTGGCAGCTGGCCTAGCTTGGCTGTGAATGGAAGTTTCCAGGATTATGTGGGACTAGTGTACAATATCAGAACTTTATTCATGCTGCAAATCTGTCTAAACAGTTGTCAAGTTATCTTTTAGGAAATTGGACTGATGAATTCGAAAACTTGATGACCCAGCTGAGAGTGACCATGGTGATCGTGAATTCTACCGGAGTAGATGCTGGACCTGGCAGAAGGACTGGCGTCCTGGTTCTCCGCCACTGTGGATCACCAGAAAGAGTGGGCGGGAATGGGAGCTCTGGTGAGCCTGATGTTGCTGATATTCCTAGTTTGCCTGTGGTGCATTTGCTGTGTTAGGTTCCTTCAGTGTCGCAATGAAGCCACGGTTGTCCAAGCATTTTTCAGCCATTGGAGTCAGTCAGTCCCCCCAAGCTTGCTTGGCCTCCCTAAAGGAGAAGCCTTAAGAATGTTCTGCAGGATGCGAGGCTTAGCACTGCACATGATTACTCTGGCTTATGGGAACTCATGAGGAGTATGTCTGGTTGTACGCAGGTTGACACCCAACTGCCTGCCTCTGTGAAAAGGGTGTCAGATGGGTCAGGGGTTGTCTGGGTGGATGACACCCGGAGCGATACCTGTACATGTTCCTTTTGCACTTCAGAGACTAGACCTCTGCTTCTGCCTGCTTTTTTTTTCTTAATAAAGAAGGGGGATCTGTAGAGATCTGCGTTGTACCACACCCTAAAGGTGGCGCTGGTTTCCACCTTCCACCTTTCTCGATGGTGAGTGCTCTCAGGAGTAAACAACTCCTTATTGACTGTAGGCGAGGATGGTGTCTTGCTTCTGTGTCCTAGGACCTATGGGCGATGTCCACGTGGCTTACCGGGATTGGAGGCCCAGAGGGTATTTAGCCACGAGCGGACTTTCTTCCCCCCCCTCCCCGGGGTCGTTCGTCATCCGTCTGAGAGTGAGAGTGAGAGTGAGTGAGTGAAAGACTAGAAGATATCTGAAAGGCCAGAATAAATTGCAGAGGGAAGGAAGGATCCGGTGTTACGTCTTCCTTGCTGACGAGGTTTCGTGGGACAGTTTATTTATTGATTTTTTTTAAATGAAGACACAATATTCATACAACTTTATGAGTATATTATACTAGCTCAGTCTGTATACACAAGGAAAAACACTCTCACCAGTGCACCAGGCAGTTCCATTTCTCTAAACATTAGCAATTTTTAACACATCTATCAACTTCTATAAGTTGCTATCCTTGTATTCCAGAGGTCTAGTCCACTTGGTCACAGCAAATGGTCCATTTAATGCATGTGGGGATTTAGCTTATTTGTTTAGTGTTATAATATCTTATACCTCTATTTATTAAGAATATCAGCTTATAGCTTTGTAGTAGGATTATGCTGGTAATGTTGTAAATATTTGTCCCACCTATGGGTTTAAGAAAAATCTGATTGGCCAGAGCAAATGTGGGCGGGGCTACCAGGCTAAGAAAACAGAAAGAGCAGAAACTGATTCCAGACACACAGAGTCGCCAGAGAGAGCTGCCGCAGGCATCACAATGGGACAGCAGTGGACACAGAGGAAAGAAGTCAAAATGCTGCTACAAGAAAAGATACTGAGCCGCATGGCTGAACAAGATGGGTTGAGTTTAGACAATATAAACCTGTGTGTGATTATTTGAGGCTAAGTGGGTCCGAAACTGTGAGCTAGACCAGAAAGTCTGGGCAGAAATAATTTACAACATAGCTTCCTGTGCTTGTCTAGCTTTGCCATATTCTAAGGCTGATCTCATAACAACAATTTGAAATTATTTCTTCCTCTTTGATTTGGATGTGGTGGTGGAGTGGAGAATTAGTGTTTAGTTCTGTGCATTGATGGGCAGAATTCAATAATGTACCTATCATGACCTTATACCTCCTTTACCCCACAGGGAAATGTTTTATTATGATTTAATTGATTCATGCATGGTTGGTGTGTTCAGATTTTGTTTCTTCATGATTAGATCTTGGAAAGATATCTTTGCATAGGAATTTATCCACTTCTGCCAGGTTTCCCAATGTGTTGGTGTGTAATGGTTTAATCTCATGACTGTTGGTATTTCCGTGGACTCCAATGACATATATACTCTTTTTTTATAATTTTATTTGGACCTTCTCTTAGTCCAGCCAAGTAAGAGTTTGTCATTGCAACAGTCTGAGTCCAGCTCTTAATTCTGTTGGAATTTGTGCAATGCTTGGTTTCTACTGTTTCATGCTTCCTGGAGCTCACCAGCTTAGCGCCTTTGCCGGTTCCTTGAAGAGTCCACACTATGCTGTTTGAGGTGATTTTTGATCAATGTGAACAGTTATTCGTTTAGACGTCTAGGACTCCTGCTGTCCCCAGAAGTTTTAGTGTGTTAAGTTTCTGCTTTTATTTGTCTCAAGATAATTTTTAATTTCCTTTTCAATCACTCCGTGGCCCTATAGTTTATTCAGGAGCCTATTGCGTATTTTCCACATACAATCCCTCAGCACTACCCTGGGCTCTGCTTCTAGGAACACCTATGGCTGCTCAAGATCTGTATATAAATGGTGTAGTGTTTGCATCTGACCTGTACGCATTCTTCGTGTTCTGTAAATAAGTGGTGTAGCAATATTTTGAGAGTGAAAACTAGAATCAAAGTCTGCCCATGCTCAGGACTGACAAGTTGAATCCAGTGTATGGAAACAGGGGTTTGTCATGTAAAGACTCTGAAATTTCCCCTGCTCTTGACTTTCAATTCTATACTACTGTGTTTGGAAAGAGATCTTTTTTTTTTTTTTTTTTTTTTTTATGTGAATTGGTGTTTTGCCTGCATGTGCAACTGTGTAAGGGTGTCAGATCTTGGAATTACAGGCAGTTGTTATCTGCCATGTGGGTGCTGGGAATCAAACTCCGGTCCGCTGGAAGAACAGTCAGTGCTCTTAACCGCTGAGCCATCTCTCCAGCCCGGAAAGAGATCTTTCAAATGACTGCAGTTCTCTTAATTTTTGGAGGCCTCTTTTGTGCCTTAAGATGTGATTTTCCCTAAAGAATGCCCCATGTGCTTTTGAGAATATATATTCTGTTGCTGATGTGCTGTTGATACGTGCTACGTCTGCTCATTTTAAAGCGCTGTTCGAGCTCAGTATTTCATTAAGTTTTTATCTGGATGATTCATCTACTGTTGAAAGTGAGTTACTGAAGTGTCTTATTATTTTGTAACAATCTTTCTCTTCATTCAGATCTGTTTATATTTGTTCTTTATTTAGGTGTGCATACACATTTTATATTCTCTTGGGTATGCTTACAACTTTCACATTCCCTTGAACCGATCCCTTCATCATTGTATAATATCTGTCTGTATCTCTCCTTGACAATTTTTTAACTTTTAAATCCATTTTGATAATCTAAATACACTATTTATGTGGAACATCTTTACCGATTTTCCCCTTTGTCTTTGTGCACATGAGGTAATGTCTTGCAGGAAACTTATAATTGAGTTTTATAATTTTATCCATTAAGTAGTTCTCTACATTAAGCAGTTTTTCTAAAGAAGTTAATCCACGCACACTCATTAGGCAAGAATTTTGTTCCTATTTGTTACTGTATTCTGCTAACCTCGCAGATACTTTGCTTTTTCTTCCTCAATTGCTGTCATCACTGTGGTTTGGGGGTTTTCTGTTGTCCTGTGATTGAAATCTCTGCTACTCTGTGTTTGTATGTGCTTACCCTAATGATTTTTCCTCTGTGGTCACCAAAAGCCTCAAGCAGAACTCTTGATACTTAAGTAGCCTGCTTCAAGCTGTGTTTTTTTTTTTTTTTCAGTTTAACACGTATCACAACACAATAACTATCCTATAACTCTCCACATACACATTTTATGTTCTTAAAATAATTATTTTATGTAAATGGTGTTTGGCCTGGGTACATGTACCATATGTGTGCACGTGTCCTTAGAATACAAAAGAGGAGAGGGTTTTTGGATACTATGGAACTGGAGTTACAGATGGTCCTGAACCACCATGTAAGTGATGGGAATTGAACGTGGGTCCCCTGAAAGATCATCAAGTGCTCTTAACCATTGAGCCATTTCTCCAGCCCCAACATGTTTTGTTTTAATGCCAGTACTCACAAATTTTAATCATCTTCCTTTGGCTATTTTAGCTATAGTTGTTATGAATAGGCTGACTTTTACCTCTTTTACAAAGGATAGAATTGCTTTTTGCAGCATCGTTACAGCCCTGGGGGGTTTGAGGGGTTTGAATGTGCTTGTTTTGTTTACACCATTGAGCTCAGCTTGTGAGTGCAACATAGGTTTCCACTTCTTGTGTCCTCTATAAATACTTTCATGAGTGATTTATAAGTTTTATAATTTCTTTGTAAAGGTCTTCCCCTTTCTTTTTAAAATTTATTCCTAAATATTTTGGTGGTTCTTATGAATGGGATTACTTTGTTGTTTCTTCTAGTAAATTCAGTATTAATATATAAACATGGTGTTGTTTTTGCCTGTTTGTGTTCTGCAACTTTACTGAAGTTGTTTTTAAGTTATAAATTTGTATTTAATTTTTTTATGTATAAACTTGTATTATTTGCAAACATTTAACTTCTTTCCTATTTTAATATTCATTTTTTTCTTGCATTAATATTACTTAGATTTTAGTTCTCTATGAAATAAAATCAGTGAAAGTTGACATCTCTTGTTTGGCTCACTCAATGTGAAACTCGTTGTGTGGTTTGAATGTATAGTTCTTAGTATTTTGCGTTATATTCATTTTATACTTAATTTGTTGAAAGTTTTCATTGTGAAGAGCTTTGAATCTTACAGACTATTTTTCTGTCTCTGTTAATATAATAATTTGTTTACATCCCTGCTGTATCCTGTTTATTGGTTTGCATGTATTGAACCCCCCCCTTTTCTAGGCATGAATCTTACATGAGCATGATGTGTTATCTTTCAATGTGCTGTGAATTTAGTTTGCTAGCATTTGGAGGACGGTGTATGGATTTGGAAGATATCTGTGTTCATAATGATGTGGAGAAGTAGTTATGTTTTATTTATATTTGCTGCATCTTGGTATCAGTGTAAGTCTAGCTTGGAAGTCTTTCAGTGTTTTGTGATTCTTCGGCTGTGTGTGCTTTCCAGCATTTTGGTAGCAGCTGTCCATAGTGGTTTATGCTCCTCTGCGTCTCTGGTTATCAGCTGTAATTTTCCTTTTGTCATCTCTAGTTTTATTTAGGTGCCCCATCTTGTCTCATGGTTAGTGCTCATAAATGTCAATCTTGCTTCTTTAGAATCAATTCTGTTTCATTGATAGTTTGTATATTTTTAAGTTATGATCTGATCTATTTACTTTGATCTTTATTATTTCTTTTCTTATACATAATTTCAGTTTAATTTGTTTTCATTTCTCTCAGTTGTTGAAGGGCATTTTTTTTAAGGAAGGATATGACTGCTTTTTTTTTAAAAGATTTTATTTATTATGTATACAACATTCTGCCTCCACTATGCCTATGTGCCAGAAGAGGACACCAGATCTCAAGGTAGATGATTGTGAGCCACCATGTGGTTGCTGGGAATTGAACTCAGGACCTCTGGAAAAACAAGTTG
Source organism: Sigmodon hispidus (assembly GCA_004025045.1). Classification (NCBI taxonomy): domain Eukaryota; kingdom Metazoa; phylum Chordata; class Mammalia; order Rodentia; family Cricetidae; genus Sigmodon; species Sigmodon hispidus. Next base: position 31,906 of record PVIH01017951.1, on the reverse strand, counting down.
GTGCTCTTAACCTCTGAGTCATCTCTTCAGCTCGTTGAAGGGCATTCTTATGCTGTCTGGGGAGACTTTTATTTTTGATGTGTTTTGCTATAGACTCACAATACTGCTTTTCTGTATTCTGCAGATTTTGATATGTTGCACTATCATTTTCATTTATTTTTAATTTTTCAAGGATTTATTTATTTATTTATTTATTTACTGTGGTGTGTGTGTGTGTGTGTGTGTGTGTGTGTGTGTGTGTGTGTGTACCTGTGTGCACATTTGTATGGGTATCCACAGGACCCAGAAAGAGGATATTAGATTTCCAGAGCTAGTATTACAGTGGTGTTGTAAGCTTACTAATATGGGGAGGAACTGAACTTGGGAAGAGCAGTAGACACTCCTGGTTGTTGAGCCATGTCTCCAGTCCTTTCCTAAGGCTTGTAATTAAGTCCATCCCATCCCCTCCCCTCCCCTCCCTTCCCCTCCCTCCCCTCCCCTCATCACCTGTTGTAAAATATTGTTTTAAGGTGTGTTTAACTTATTTATGCTGAGGAACATCTGTTTACTGATGCAAAGATGTGTTGCATTTATTTAACTCTGTGAAGTTGTGTTACTTTGCCTGTCTAGAACATCTGATTGGTCTAATAACGAACTGAACGTCCAATATCAATGTAGGACAAAAGGACAGGCAGGGTTGGCAAGCAGAGAGGATAAATGAAAGGAGAAATCTGGGAAGAAGAAAGATCAAGAGAACAAGAAGAGAAAGATCGAGAAAAGAAAGGGCCAGCCACCTAGCCACACAGTCAGACACAGAATATAAAGGAAAGGGGAGATCCAGAAATAGAGATAAAAGCCCATGCACACAGAAAAGGCAGACAAGACAATTGAAGAAAAGCTGACAAGAAACAAGCCAAGCTAAGGCCAGGAATTCATAAGAAAATGTGACTTATTTCAGAGCTGGGTGGCAGAATCCCTCAAGACATTCGCATTTCTGCTCTCTGGTCTGTTTAAGAAGGTTAAAAAGGTGACACCTTCTGGGGCTACACACCCTAAAATCTACCCCCATTGCCACTTTTAGACTATTGCAAGGGTAAGAGCAGAAGCAGCCATCTTGATGGTACAAATTATCTTAAGGTATGGCAGTGGTGGCACCATGTAGGGTGATGCGTGGGGGCTGTCACCACACAGATACAATTTTCATTGGCAGGCAAATGCTAACTGACAGTCAAGTGAATAGCAAGCCCAGGGCCAAGTGGAACATGTCCACTCCGGCTCTGGCACACACAAGCTGTGTGGACGCAAGGAACTTATCAACCTTCCCTGGGCTTATACCTAGTATCATTTCAATGTCTCCATCACAACTTAACCTCTGGTGCTCCCATGAGCCCCTCATGGGGTTTGAGTTAATTTTTCTATATAGGGAATAGACAGAGACACCTCCTAACATCTCTGCCTGGGACTCCCTGGCAAGCCAGCCTAGCTTCCTTAGCAAGCTCTAGACCAATAAGACAGCCTGTCTCCCTGTCTTAAAAAAAGAGGTAGACAATACTGTAGGGATGATAAAGATTGTCTTCTGGCCTCCACATGCATGTGCATACATGTGCACACCTACCCAGACAGCTTCATGTATATAGGTCAGTTATGTTACATTATGATCACTCACGGCACTCACATGTCCTATGTGGTCACAAAGACATGGGTAAAAATGATTAATTTTTCTTTCACCCTTCTTGGTTCTGCTTTCAACATCCCAGCCTGGACATAGCCTTCAAGCTTCCTCTGCCTCCATCATCCTGTAACTCCTTTTTAGATTTTGGATTTCTCACAGGATGCCTGCTCGTTGTGCTTTCTTGCTGTGGGCAGCAGGTGGCGCTTGGTGCCAGATTTGAAGAGGTGGTTGTCAAGGTAACCTGGTTCTGTACCAGCACAGGAGGCCTGCAGACATTGCTCTTCCAAGGATGCTAATCCAGATGGAGAGTCTGGGCACTGGGGACACTAACCTTCAAGAGTCCTTCTTTCTCTCTTGGGTGTGGGGTGTGGGGTGTGTGTGTGTGTGTGTGTGTGTGTGTGTGTGTGTGTGTGTGTGTGTGTGTGTGTGTGTGTTTTGACCTAATGGGGAACTGAATTCAGATCTTCAGATTTATGTGGCAAGTGCTTTTAGATGCCAAACTACCTTGCCTGCTTGGGAATGCTGTCTAAAAAATAGAATATCCATATATTAACAAATCAGTCCATTTTCATGTGATGCAGGCACCTAAGGAGCTCATACAGTTATTTTAAAGGCTTGACTTATTTTCAGAACTACCTGAGAACCAGGCTCTCTCCTCCTGGCTAGGCTAGCATGTGTTCAACATGTGAAGGTAAACTCGGACACCAGAAGAGAAAGACTAATTTACCCTGCATGGGGCTTTTACACTATGTTTTGTTTGACCTCAAATGGTATTTAACAAGTTTAAGTGCCATATTCAAATTCAAATGACTTTTTAAAAAATATTTATTTTATTACATGTGAATTAGTGTTTTGCCTGCATGCATAACGGCGTAGGAGTGTCAGATCTTGGAATTACAAACAGTTGTTAGCTGCCATGTGGATGCTGGGAATAGAACTCAGGTCCTCTGGAAGAGCAAGCAGTCAGTGCTCTTAACCGCTGAGCCATCTCTCCAGCCCGTATCAATTATTTTTTGCAGCTTACTTATCTGTATGAGTATTTTGTCTGCATGTGTATATGTGCACCATACACATATCTGATGCCTATATAGGTCAGAAGAAGACACTGGAGCTAGAGTTGTGAGCTACCATGTTGTACCTGGACTGACCCTGGATAGATCCTTTGCAAGGTCAACACAATGCTCGTAACAGTTGCATCATTTCCTCATTTCTCTGTATCAGTTATGGTAACAACATATCCTATTCAGAGGGAAAGCTACTAACAATCTGCCACATGGTGGTTGCACTAATAATCATTGGTATATTCTTGCCATTTTTATTGTTGTAATTTTCAGTGAGGCCGCTGTGGGTAGGAAGCTCTGTACCCTGAAAGGCCAGTGTAGGGGATACAGCAGATGGCTCTCCTGGCATCCCTGAAATTTCCTGCTCTTTCCTGTCATCTTGGCCATATGCTCTGGCATGGTTGTTATTTCTTGGAAGACTACAAAAATAATGAGCCATGGCTAAAGTACTTGGACCCATGCGTGGCAGTTTTTGTTTCTGAGTGTTTCTGTCACATTGCCTTTATAGAAATACTGCTTGATCTTAGAAAGATTGCCTGCTTTTCTGATATATTTTATGATTGTTTGGAAGAAAGGGTTGGTGGAGATAGGAAGTGTTGACTTCTGGGGGTATTAACTGTGCATTGTATTTGCCTAGGGTCAGTGCTAATGTACTGTGTTTGGAAGTTAGCTATTATTAGGATGTCATTTAAACTTTTCTAAAGGCTAAAATAATCTTAATGGAGACCTCATCTGCAACCATGCATAAAAGGCAAAAGAAATCTCATTCTTTGAGTTCTATTCACATATTTGAAAATTACATAGGTCAGACATAGAAATCAATTTAGAGCTTGATTGTTTGAATAGGACATGTATTGGATTTTTAAAAGGAAACACACAATCTTTCTTCTCAAACTATTATTGAATAAATACCCCAATCTGACCAAGAGAAGGTGTGTCAAAATCACACAACTGCCAATTTAACAAGCTGCATTGGAAATCTGTACTCAGAGAAATGATTTTCTTAAACAGATTTATACATATGAAAGCCAATGAAGTGGTTTGATTCAAGGAACAGAGTTTTAAGCATGATTAACCCCTCTTCCTTTAGAAAAAACAACGGCCACGAGTCTTGAAAAGAAAACTGGAAGGAAGCCCTGTGCATCTGAATTGTGTCGAAAACTTTTAAATTCACTTTCCTTTCCATTGTGGACTTGGAGATCTGTTTTTTCCCTCCAGAGTTTGCCCAGCCCCTCTTTCCATGGCCAGTGGAAAGACAGACACTGAATCTCTCTCCCATTTTAATGAGCTGCTGCTATATCAACAACAAAGGGACCACTTGTGAGTAAGGCCAAGAAAATGAAAATATGTTCCCCCTCAGGCTCTTTTCGTTCACCTGCTTCCTCATCCTTATGGATGTCAGGACTGATGGAATTTAATTTAAAATCAGTACTTTATTTGGCTCATTACTGAGAATGATCAAACTGAAGGAGTGCTAGTTTTCAAGATCTCAGGGTCCTTGGGGATTTGCAGTGCTGTAGCTGGGGGTGTCATGGGAGGTGGGTGATTCTGGAGAAAGCACCAGATATTTGCTTTGTAGCTTTTAATGCCTTAATTTCCCCGACACCTTATTGCCAGTGCATTTCTCCATTATTTTTACCCAGACAAAAATGTGCTCTTCAGTCAAGACATGTAAGATAATAGCTGGTTTCCAGAAGGTTCTTAAAACATTTCAGTGTCGGCTGGAGAGGTTGGTCAGTGGTTAAGAACACTGACTGTTCCTTCGGGTAACCTGAGTTTGATTCCCAGCACTCACATAGCAGCTAACAACTGTGTGTAATTCTCAGATCTGACACCCATACACAGTTATTCATGCAAGCAAAACACCAGTTTACATGAAAAAAACAAAACAAAACACTCAAGCTAGCATGAGTGATGACTCACGAAATTAAAAGTCATTGTGGAGCATTCTACATGACTCCATAGGCAGCCTCTCCAGCTAGAGTTTCCTCAGCTGGCCTCAATATTCACATAACCTGGGGATAGAGAAGCTTTGGGAATACCATAAGTTTTGGGGACTTCCTGAAACTTGTGACTTAACTTATTGAGTCTTCCAAATCCCTTCAGTGTTTCCCTACTCTTTATGACCCTTCCTCCAGGATGGACTGTTGTTGCTATAGACAACCCATATACTGGTTTCCAGAGAGGATTTACCATTTACACTCCCCTGAGAGGTTACTAACTGCTTCCTCTCCCCTGCATCCTCAGCAGCATGTCCTGTCATTTGTTGTCAGGATTACAACTATTCTGACTGGTGTGAGATAGAATTGAAGTCCAGTATTGGTTTGTATGTTTTCAATGGCTAATGTATTGAACGCTTTCCCAAGGCCTTATAGCCTATTTCTCCTTTTGAGAACATTCTGTTTAGTTTATTAGTCCATTTCTAGATTACATAAATTATTTGGGGTCTTTAATCAGTGCCCCAGCCCCTGCACATCCATGCCCCAGGCTTTGCAGATCTCTGCACCAGCTCCTGCACATCACATCCCCAGCCCATCCCAATCACTGCCTTCACTGGCTGCCCTGTATCCCAATGCCACTGTCAACTTATATTTTCTTATTTCGAAGTAGACTCATGCCATCCATGCCTTGCTCTCTTATCCAAATAATTACTTAAATGTGTTGTGTATGGTTTCGACTACTAATGTATTGAATGCTTTCCCAAGGCCTTGTTGCCTATTTCTCCTTTTGAGAACATCCTGGTTAGCTCATTAGTCCATTTTGTGACTACATAAATAGTTTGGGGTATTTAATCCGTACCCCAAACCCTGCCCATCTCTGCCCCAGCACCTGCTTATCAGTTCACCAGACCCTGCCTATCAGTCCCCAGCCCCTGCCCACCAGTGCCTAAATCAGTGCCCCAGCCCTTGTCCTTCAGTGCCCCAGCCTCTGCCAATCACATTCCCAACCCATCCCTGTCACTGCCTTCAATGGCTGCCATTAATCCCATTGATATTGTCTATATTTTCTTATCTCCAAGTAGACTTAGGCCATCCATGCCTTGCCTTCTTATCCAAATTATCACTTTAATGTTTATTGTATGTTTTCTATGGCTGATGTATTGAATGCTTTCCCAAGCCCTTGTTGCCTATTTCTCCCTCTGAGAACACCCTGTTTAGCTGATTAGTCCAATTCTTGATTACATAAATTATTTGGGGTATTTAATCTGTGCCCCAGCCCCTGCCCATTAGTGCCCCAGTCCTTGCCTATTAATGCGCCAGACCCTGATCATCTCTGCCCCAGCCCCTCCCTATCAGTGCCCCAGCCCATCACCATCACAGACTTTACGGGCTGCCATGTATCCCATTGGTATTGTCTACTTACATTTTCTTATCTGCAAGTAGAAGTAGTCAATCCATGCCTTATTCTCTTAACCATATTATCACTTTAATGTTTTTTGTATAATTTCAATGGCTAATGTATTGAATGCTTTCCCAAGGCCTTGTAGCCTATTTCTCCTTTTGAGAACACCCTGTTTAGTTCATTAGTCCAATTCTTGATTACATAAATTATTTGGGGTATTTGATTCGTGCCCCAGCCGCTGCCCATCAGTGCCCCAGTCCTTACCCATTACTGCCACAACCCCTGATCATCTCTGCCCCAGCTCGATCATATCAGTGCCCTAGACCCTGCCCATCAGTTCCCCAGCCCCTGCAGATAAGTGCCCCAGCCCATCACCATCACAGCCTTTACTGGCTGCCATGTATCCCACTGGTAATGTCTACTTACATTTTCTTATCTCCAAGTAGACCTAGTCAATACATTCCTTGCTCTCTTAACAATATTATCACTTTAATGTTTTTTGCATGTTTTCGATGGCTGATGTATTGAATGCTTTCCCAAGGCCTTGTTCCCTATTCCTCCCTCTGAGAACATCCTGTTAGGTCATTAGTCCATTTCTTGATTACATAGATTTTTTTGGGGTATATAATTCATGCCCCAGCCCCTGCCATCAGTTCCCTAGCCCCTGCCAATAAGTGCCCCAGCCCATTCCCATCACAGCCTTTACTGGCTGCCATGTATCCCACTGGTAATGTCTACTTACATTTTCTAATCTCCAAGTAGACTTAGTCAATACATTCCTTACTCTCTTAACCATATTATCACTTTAATGTTTTTTGTATAATTTCGATGGCTAATGTATTGAATGCTTTCCCAAGGCCTTGTAGCCTATTTCTCTTTTTGAGAACTCCCTGTTTAGTTCATTAGTCCAACTCTTGATTACATAAATTATTTGGGGTATTTTATTTGTGCCCCAGCCACTGCCCATCTCTTACCAGCCCCTGCCCATCACATCCCCAGCTCATTTCAATCACCGCTTTCACTGGCTGCTATGTTTCTCATTGACCTTGTCTACTTATATTTTCTTATTTCGAAGTAGACTTATGCCATCCATGCCTTGCTCTCTTATCCAAATTATCACTTTAATGTTTTTTGTATGTTTTTGATGGCTAATGTATTGAATGCTTTCCCAAGGCCTTGTTGCCGATTTCTCCCTCTGAGAACACCCTGTTTAGTTCATTAGTCCATTTGTTGATTACATAAATTATTTGGGGCATTTAATTCATGCCCCAGCCGCTGCCCATCAGTGCCAAAACCCTGCCAATCAGTGCCCAAGCCCCTACCCATCAGTGCCCCAGTCCTTGCCCATTACTGCCACAGCCCCTGATCATCTCTGCCCCAGCCCCTGCCTATCAGTTCCTCAGCCCCTGCCCATCATTGCCCCAGGGCCTGCCCATCTGTGCCCCAGCCCCTGCCCATCTCTGCCCCAACCCCTGCACATCTATTCCCCATGCCCTGACAATCACGTCCCCAGCTCATCCCCATCACTGCCTTCACTGGCTGCCATGTATTCCATTGGAATTGTCTACTTATATTTTCTTATTTCGAAGTAGACTTATGCCATCCATGCATTGCTGTCTTATCCAAATTATAACTTTAATTTTTTTGCATGTTTTCGATGGCTGATGTATTGAATGCTTTCCCAAGGCCTTGTAGCCTATTCCTCCGTCTGAGAACACCCTGTTAGCTCATTAGTCCAATTCTTTAGATTACATAAATTATTTGGGGTATTTTATTCGTACCCCAGCCCCTGCCCATCAGTGCCCCCGCCACTGCCCATCTCTTACCAGCCCCTACCCTTCACATCTCCAGCTCATTTCGATCACTGCCTTCACTGACTGCTATGTTTCCCATTGGCCTTGTCTACTTATATTTTCTTATCTCCAAGTAGATGTAGGCAATCTATCCCTTGATCTCTTATCCAAATTATTACTTTAATGTTTTTTGTATGTTTTCGATGGCTGATGTATTGAATGCTTTCCCAAGGCCTTGTTGCCTATTCTTCTCTTTGAGAACATTCTGTTTAGCTTATTCATCCAATTCTTGATTACATAAATTATTTGGGCTGTTCAATTCGTACCCCAGCTCCTGCCCATCAGTGCCCCAGTCCTTGCCCATTACTGCCACAGCCCCTGATCATCTCTGCCCTAACCCCTGCCCATGAGTGACCTAGCCCCTGGCCATCTCTGCCCCAGCCCCTGCCCATTTATCCACCAGCCTCTGCCAATAAGTGCCCCAGTTCATTACCATCACAGCCTTTAATGGCTGCCATGTATCCCATTGGTATTGTCTACTTACATTTTCTTATCTCCAAGTAGACTTAGTCAATCCATGCCTTGCTCTCTTAACCATATTATCACTTCAATGTTTTTTGTATATTTGCCATGGCTAATGTATTGAATGCTTTTCCAAGAGCTTGTTGCCTTTTTCTCCTTTTGAGAACTCCCTGTTTAGTTCATTAGTCCATTTCTTGATTACATAAATTATTTGGGGTATTTTATTCGTGCCCCAGCCCCTGCCCATCAGTTCCCCAGCACCTTCCCAACAGTGCTCCAGTCCTTGCCCATCTCTGCCCCAGCCCATCTCGTCCGCAGCCCATCCCTATCACTGCCTTCTTTGGCTGCCATGAATCCCATTGGTAATGTCTACTTATATTTTCATATCTCCAAGTAGACTTAGGCCATCCATGCATTGCTCTCTCATCCAAATTATCACTTTAATGGTTTTTTTTTTTATGTTCGATGCGTATTGTATTGAAATGTTTCCCAAGGCCTTGTTGCCTATTTCTCCTTTTCGGAACACCCTGTTTAGTTCATTAGTCCATTTTTTGATTTCATAAGTTATTTGGGGTATTTAATGTGTGCCCCAGCCCCTGCCCATCAGTTCCCAAGCCCCTGCCCATCAGTGCCCAGCCCATGCCCTTCAGTGCCCTCCCGCCCATAACTGCTCCAGCCTCTGCCCATCTTGCCCCTGCCCATCCCCATCACTGCCTTCACTGGCTGCCATGTATCCCACTGATATTGTCTACTTATATTTTCTTATCTCCAAGTAGACTTAGGCAATCTATGCCTTGGTCTCTTATCCAAATTATCACTTTAATGCCTAGCCTAGCTGAGACCCAACTGAAACATAATGATATGTCATGAAGACAATAGTATCATTATCAAAAGTAGACTTTACCCAGAACCTGAGGTACTACATTTTCCCTTTTGCAAACAGGAAACTTTAATTTCACATACATGGATAGTGCTTGTATTTACACACTGGGTCTGTACATAGCCTTTGGTCACTTGAGGTTCTTCATTGGCTGGCACACTCCAAACACAACTTGATGTACTTCTTGGAGAGATAGTGGAGCAGATAGGCTTTAACATTCAGATTTTGACCGTTGAAGGGACACATGGTCAAAGGGAAAGAGTATCTGTGGTCCCTTGACACTTGTCTATTTTTTCCTATGATTTGTAGATTTACTAATATGAAGAATCCATAATAAAAAACTAAATGTATCAGAGCAAGCGAATAGCTACCAGGTTCATTTTAAAAAATAGAGATTTATAGATTTAGGTGTATGTAGTATCACAAATGAGACTCAGAGGCAAAAATCGGTAGAAGGCTGAAATATCAGAGAGAAGAAGCACCACAGCCAATTGTCACTCACTTTTCTTTCAACTTCCAAAGGTCCTGGGTTCAGTTCCCAACAACCACATGGTGGCTCACAACCATCTATCTTGAGATCTGGTGCCCTCTTCTGGCACACAGGCATAATGGAGGCTGTATATTGTATGCATAATAATTAAATTTTTAAAAAGGGCAACACAAATAAGCCACAGGCTACATGACAAAACAAATTAATAAAAATAAATGGAGTTAAGATACAAAAACTAAATAACATATGCCTAAGCCGTAGTCTAAACAGTATAATTAATTTGAGTCTCTATATGTTTTTATAAGACTTCAATTCATCAAGTTTAAAGCAGGGTCAAACAAACCAAAGCCCTTGTGTTACACAGCTGTTCCTTCACTTTTTCTATTAATTATTTCTATTTCATGAAGCATGCTTTGCATTTTAGGGGATGCAGGAGTAGATTGTGGAAGGAATGGAAAGTAATCTTTTTGCACCAGGACGGTTGTCTTGCATTTTTCATGGTTTGGTATATGGTGCTCTTCCGTGGTGTTTTGGATATCTGGTGACGATGAGGTGTTTGGCTGTAGAAGCTCCTGACTTCAGGAGCCTCAGGAAGGCACTAGAGGCCTGGAACTGAAGTTACAGGGAGGTGTCAGCTACCATGTCGGTGCTAGGAACTGAACCAGGGCTTTCTGGAAGATCAGCACATGCTCTTAACTTCCTAGGCTCCTCTTCAGCCACGTCACCATCTTTGCTTTCAAAGAAGGGTTTTGATTGGGAAGGATAGTTACCTGAACACTATGTAGGATTCTCCATTCCTTCTTCTTCCATTGTTTACTCCTTCAGGGGTTGATGTCACTCCCTGGTGACTATTGGAGGCACTCACTGGTCCAGAGACAGACAGAGCCCTTAGCTTGTAGTGAATTTAAAAACTGGACTCTGTGACCTGAAGTTGTTATCATTGAGGAATGGGCTTAGAGATGTTAGATGCTTGTTTGCTGACTTGTCCAATCAGTGATGAATCAGAGTCATTTTTTGACTTAGCCTCCTTGGAGTAACTCCTTCTACAGATTCAGAGGTTGCTCTGAATACAGGCATGCTGTGTCTCAGATTACAAGCTGGTACTCTAGTACTATTCTGTATTCATCCGTGCAGACAGGAAAACTATCAGGATGACACAGCATTATTTAAATAGATTCATCTGATTTTGAGGTGAATTGTTGGATGACCCCCATTTCATAAATTTAGTGTCATGGATTGACTGCTTCAATATCAAGACAATATTTACCAGAGCTGTTTTCAGTTCCTGCCATGGTCCTGTGAGCATCTCCCTCTACAAAGCGGGGACTGTGTCTGACTTAGTTGATCGTAGCTCTTATGAGATGGAGGAGGGAAGGGAAGCGTCTGATGACATCATAGATAGCAATTTAATGCCGCAGAGAGAAACCAGCCAAGTATTCTTCTGAGGTATCATTGAGTTCAATGGAGGTCTTCTCTGCTGGCCTTGAGCTTAGCTCAGGGATCTGAGGCCCCAGAGAACTTAATGGCCATCAAAACAGCTCTAGCTGGTGACATTTGTCTTATGAGGTGAAGGAATGAAATTCTCAGATTACAAACTGTGAAACTTAGAGAAGTTTATTTTAGACTCCTGGGGCAGTGTTCCTATATAACAGGAAGGGTTCCCAGAAATGGGGTACCCTTGAGTCATTGATTACTCTGAGGGTTTTTAAAGGACTGTGGGATCAAACTAGAAAGAAGCTGAATATCCAGATTCTGATTAGAGATGCGGTGGAGGGAGTGAGATGTTGCAGGTCCAAAGTTACCTTATCTTGGCTCCTTGTCACTTGTGAGTGGGTACAAACATTCTAAGACTAATAGATTAAAACCTTTGAAATCCATTAACTTAGCAGATACTAGCTTTTACCAACCCCAAAGCTTAAGGATGTTATAGGTAGCATCTTACAGCTGTAAAAAAGCTCCCTCTATCTTGCTGTAACCACCTCTCTGGTATACCCAAAAATGTATTTTAAATCTGGTTTGATTTGTGGCTTTTTTATGTTCTGTAATCTATGAAACTGCTTCCACTTTATGGAGTTGGGTAACCTAAATCTGTATTTACAGGCCATGAGCACACAGCATGGCTCCATAATAAACTGTCTCAGTCCTTTTTAGAGGGGAGCTGAGTCTTTGCATTAACAGGACTTAGGACAGAAGGTAGGATGAGCTGTAGTGAAGAGAATGAACTGGAGTGTCCAAGATGTCTCGTTCAGTTCTGTCATGTCCTCCATACAGCGCTTGTGAAGGATGAGAAATGAGGAACCCGAGCCCAGGGCTTTGAGGGCATTTGTACCTCTGACAAGAATGTTCTCAGAACTGCATTCTGAGGGCCTTGCCCTCTGTGAACGGTTTCTGTCTCCAATCTTATCATTTTCCCATGGACTCCTATTGAAGGCTTGACGCACCAGGGGCTACCTACTGCTAAGCTACAGTGAAGGCAGAGGGCGTTTCTGCCCTCTTTTGTCTTCTAACTTTGAAGCTGAGACTGTTTTTAGCCTGCTGCCTGAGAATACTTCTTGCATATGTATCTGCTTTTATTGGAAATGGTATATAATAGGGTCATGTCTTAAAATGCTAAGTAGATCTAGTTTCTGTTTTGAGTAAGGACAAGTGCTTTCTTCAGGGAAAAAAAAGGCATAGAAGTGTCAGTGGAACACTTGGCTGGATCCAGTGTCATTACCCACAGGAGGAGGGTCAGGTGTGGGCCTGAAATGAGGAGTTTTAAGTGTTTAGAGCTGTCTTATTTTTTTTTTTTTAAAAAAGCCTATCTCCTTGAGGTTGCTATGGTTACATCTTATTCACAAGGGTAAAACAGTTGAGAAAATGACCTGGGGAAGTAATAAAGACAGGAGGCAGTTTGCCAGGTACCCACTGAATCTTAGGTGCTGTGTCTGCTGCCGACCTGTCCGTTACTGAGCATATCAGCTGCCCTAACAACTAACCTTATCATTCTCATCTTATAAAGAGACTGAAGCTCAGAGCTCAAGGCAAGAGCTAAGCTGAAGAATGGATTTGAAGACAGGCTGTTTATGATCAACTGTGTTTTGACAGCTGCCCATTGTCCTTTGTTTTGCTCACATGCACGCACGCACGCACACACACACACACACACACACACACACACACACACACACACACGAAGCGGCATCCTCACTTCCCTCTGCCCAACAGACAGTTTTGCTTCAAGCCTTCCAAAGTGTCACAATTACTCTTGATTGTCACAGAACATTTAATGTCAACCACATGCCTGGCCTCACACTGACACACTGGGGTTGGCGAATGCGAAAATAACGTTTGTCTTTTGAGGTTTTATATTCAGAATTTATGATGGTGTACCTCATAATCTCCTGTATAGCTGCATGGTGGCTGCAGAATGCCAATAAGTCCTTTATTCCTGCCGTTCTGCCTAAGACATAATTCAGGTTATGGCAAGAGCAGATTCCATAATATGAGTTTTGTTGAGGTCACATGCAAACATGCTATTTAATTAGTTTTTACATGCTTTCAGGTTTAGCTTTTACAGCTTTTAAAAATGCAAACTAGTGTTCCAGTCTGTCTCGTTTGAAAACACACACACACACACACACACACACACACACACACACACACACACACTTTTTTTTGGCAAGATCATTTAGAGATAAGAGAATTGAGGAGATAGCAGGAAGCATCCAGGAGAATTCAGCTCAGTATTGTAGTGGGGCAAAGACCAGGTAGAACAGAAGAAGACCATTGTGGCATCCAGCTTCCTGCTAGACCTGCAGTCACATCAGCAGTCTCTTTTTATGGTTCCTCTCCTGGGTTTGGTGTGCTACCCTGCACACCACTCTCCAGATCTGATCTCCAGTTTGTCACTGTTATATGTGGCCATGAACCCTGATGCTTCCTCTCCTGTCTGTCACCAGGCCAGCCTCAGGCAGACTGTTACTGTTTTTTGTTTTGTTTTGTTTTGTTTCTCTTCAGACAAGATGTCTTACCTGAGAAATCTCCTAACTGAATCTGTTCCACAGTGTGAATAAGAATGAATCCATCTTGTGGTTTAGGATGAACTGGATCTCAGGAGTGGGAGGCATGGGTAGCTGATAGCGGAATCTGTGATAAGGACACCTATGTTCTAGTCCTGACAAGTCCCACAGGTTGATAGACTCCTGATATTGGTTTTCCTCAGTACTTCTGAGCCTAAGTGTCCTTTTACTAACTAAAAAAGTAGATACAAAAAATAATAAATGGAATGTTGTAGTGGGATTCAGGCATTATTTAAGGAAGCTTTAGTAGCTCCTGAGAATGAAGACCCCAACAGGGCGCAGCCAGAATTGATTGAGAGGCAGGAACACTGCCCTCCCTTCTTGCTTGTTCCTGCCTTCTTGAGGAGCAGATCGTACCATCCATCTTGGGACATTTCCACTTTCCAAAAATTGTGTTAAGGTTCAATTCGTATCATAAGTGTTTACATACTCTTCAATAATTATTAATCCTTTATGCAATATATTGCAAGTGATTATTTCTGCATTAGAATTTGCTTATCTGGAGTGTTGGAACGTTACTGAGTGCATGCTGAGTAATTTGTAATTTTTGTCATTTTGGCCTTGTTGTATGAAAGAAGGAAAGTGCAGCCAGTATCAACAAAACAGCTAATAGTCTTAGCTTCACGATGCTTTCCTCTCCACCAGTCTCCAGTGGAGCCAGCCATGGGGCTGCTTGACCGCATAAGTCTGTAAGAGGCCCTGATCTCACCCAGGGCTTCCTCCAAGCATCTTGTTGCTGTACAGTGCCCTCTGCTCAACTTCCATTCCATTCTCACAGCTTTACCTGTTGCTTCTCTGTGGACTTGCAGAACACTGTTCTATGAAGGTAGACTCACCGTTTCACGTTGTCATGTTTACATTGGATGTTCTGTCTGTGTTGTCAGTAGGTCACATTTCATTTACTATAACCTTCTGATCTTTCTGTGTGGCCCCTCAAACCCTCGAAGTACTTTCTGACTTAAACTTTCTTTCGTGTGAAATTAGTAGAGTCATACTGGTTTCCATTTCTGTGCAATGAACTGTGGTGATATATTGTATATTTAATAAAATTCGTCTGGAATATCAAAGAACAGAATCACCCACAGCCTATCTGTGAAGGTCAGGAAGTGGTGACCCATGCTTTTAATCCTATCATAATTTTATTAAATATACAGCATATCACCACAATAAATTGTTTCTCAGCCATATAAAGGGAGATGCATATGCCATGAATAAACCTCAAAGCCAGTAAGCCTGGTAAGAGAAAACAGGCATAGATTATATGTAGTAAGATTTCATCAAAAAACTCTAGAAAAGCAAATGTAATTTGCAGTGACAGAGAACAGAACAGTGTTTGCTTGAGGTCCTGGGTAGGGTGGGAAACAGACTCAAAGGCACACAGAAAACTTTATGGTAACTCTGATGGGTGTTATATGTTGTATTTATTTGTCAATACTTATTAAACCGTATTATTTACATGGAAATCCTTGTGTACAAAACAAATTCCAACAGAGCTGAGGAACAAACTCCTTTTTGATCTGATTGTTTATTTTCCATATATGTGTGTGTGGGGAGGGTGTATGTGTTTGCATGCATTTGGGTGCATGCACATGTGCAGCTGTGGAGATTGTGTCTTTATTTTTGGTGTGTGTGTTAGAGAAAGAGAAAGAGAGAGAGAGAGTAGGTGTTTGTGTGCATGTGGTGCATCTACATGTGCAGCTGCAGAGATTGTTTATTTTCCATT
This sequence comes from Sigmodon hispidus, assembly GCA_004025045.1. NCBI lineage: Eukaryota > Metazoa > Chordata > Mammalia > Rodentia > Cricetidae > Sigmodon > Sigmodon hispidus. The sequence continues at coordinate 16,383 of PVIH01017951.1, read as the reverse complement.
TGTGTGTGGGGGGGTTGTATGTGTTTGCATGCATTCGGGTGCATGCACATGTGCAGCTGTGGAGATTGTGTCTTTATTTTCAGTGTGTGTGTGTGTGTGAGAGAGAGAGAGAGAGAGAGAGAGAGAGAGAGAGAGAGAGAGAGAGAGTAGGTGTTTGCATGCATGTGGTGCATGCACATGTGCAGCTGCAGAGATTATTTATTTTCCATTTGTGTGGGGGGTTGTATGTGTTTGCATGCATATGGTGCATGCACATGTGCAGCTGCAGAGGCCTTACTGATCTGCCTTCCTTGTTCTCCGCTGTATGTATGAAGGTTGGATCTTTCTCTGAACCTCAGAGTTGCTGTCTCAGTGAGTCATGCTGCCTGTTGGGGTTTCTCTGCTTCTGTCACTCACAGTCTGTGATTATAAAAGGACCTTCATACCAAGTCAACTTTTGCTTGGGTTCTAGAGATGCAAAGAGTCCTCATTCTTGCATACAAGCTTTTTATCTATGGAGCCATCTCTCAAGCATTGGTTCTGGCTTTTATAACGCAAGTTCCTTTTGCCCCGTTGTAAATACTGATTGGGTATTGCACACATTTCTAGGATAGTGAATGTATTCTGTTATTTAGTTGTTGCTGGAGAGAAGTCAGGCTAGTTAGTTGTTTATGTGTCTTAAGAGTAATTTATGTTGAGTATATTATTCATTTTCCCTAAATTGCGTCTACTTTTTGAATTATTTATTCTACTTAAAATGGATATGGTTCATATATCTTATGATGTTCTTAAGGAGCTTCTGGAAGGTTCTCAGCAGCTATCCTTTTGGTATGGCTCTTCTCCCTTTCTTGCTTTGAGGATTCTATTACAAGTGTCCTAGTCAGTCTTGGTTTAACTTTCACTTTTATCTGTTTAATATTTCACATTGTCAGTTATTTTTCCTTTGGCTGAAACCATTTCCTTATGTTTGTCTTACATTTTCCTCTCTTTTGGTTATCACAATCATAATTGACATGATTATGACAATATTATCTTTAGCATTTTATTCTAAACAGGCATGTCTCCTTACTGTTTGTTTGTGAGCAGATCTCCTCTCTCCCAGGCTGGCTTTAAACAGGCAATCCTCCTGCCTCAATCTCCTGAGTGCTGCTGTAATTACAGGCATGCTCCATCAGCCAGTTATGTGGTGCTGGAGACAGAAGCCAGGACTTCTTTGCATGCTAGGCCAGCATTCTCCCAACCGAGCGACACCCTCAGCCCCTCTATTTTTGTACCATACAGACCTTACCTTGTGCCTTCTGCTTCCAGCTTCAGCTCTTCACACACTTTCTACTGGTCTGCTCCTGAGTTTCAGTCTCCGATGTTTCAGGTCACAGAGCCCAGTGTGACATGCTGTGCCTATGTCCTGTTTTCCTATGTGGTTTGTAATTTATGATTCCAACTTCATTCCCTACAGTCTTTGTTTACTGTGCAGTTCCCATAGGCCTGGGCTTCAGAAGTGGTTTTTGGTTTTTCTCTGCCTAGTCCCTAGAGTTTCCATTGGCTGTAGCTACAGTCTGAACTGCTATGTTAGCATGTGGAGACCACCACCCAGGCCTTTGCTCTCAGAAGGCTCCTCAGCAGTGGGATTTGGCCCCTTCTCCATCAAGATGTGGAGTTATTTTCTCTTTTCTCCATCTGAGCTGCCTTGGTCCTGCTTGGACCAGTAAGACATGGTTAAGTGATGTGGTTTGCCTTCCATGCCTGGTCTCATGACTTTCTCCCACTGGCTGGGCTCCCTCTTTGAGGCCAGTTGACATGATGAAGTCTGATTACTCTGAGAACACCTGGCCATGAGGAAGCCACCCATCTACTTATGGAGCACCCCATCCCTAATTGAACAGAAGAGCATCTAGCCAATCTTGCCCAGAATTGCTGTCTAGCAACTCATGAGCAAACATAGTCAGATCCATCATACAGTCCCAGGAGTCTGATGTTTATAGTTGACAATCCTTTAACCATCCTGTAGTCTGATGGCAGATTGTCTTTCCTCTTCCTTCATTCAGGGATCTGCCTTTTCCTCAGCTCATTTGTGTGGAGCAGTCACTGCATAAGAAATATCACTCATTATGATCCAGTTCATTAGCCTTTGTGCACTGCTTCCTGTGATCATCCTATGAGAAAAGAAATAATTATGTCTGTTCTCAGGATGTCATCTGCCCACAAAGCATGCAGTGTACTCCAGGTTTGACCCAAGAGGCTTTGATGGAAGGAAGCCTGGCCTTTCCTATTGTTATCCATACACTTCAGCACCTCTGCTGAGTGGAGGACTTCTTCCTCTGCTTTTAGGCTCCACTCATGGACTCCCTCTCCCACAGATGTTTACACTGTTGGACAGGTCTTGTATGTTCCATGCTGTCCTAGCATTTACTACATAGCTGGAGATGATCTTAAACTTGATCCTCCTGCCTCAGTTTCCAAGTCCTGGAATTACAGGTATCACCCCCACATTTGGTATAAGTGATGCCAGAGATGGAACTCGAGGCTTTGTGCATGCTAGGTCACTGCCCTGCCAACTCAGTGTGCTCTTGTGCTCTGTTGTGCTCTCTCTCTCTCTCTCTCTCTCTCTCTCTCTCTCTCTCTCTCTCTGTTTCTTAAGCTTATAGAAGTTATCTTTCTCCTCCTTCTACTACATGGTTCCTGAGGATTGAATTCAGGGTTAAACTCAGCCTGGTGGAGGGTGCCTTTTCCCATGGTGCCCCTTGCTGATCTTGTTATACCTTTTTTACTTTGGAAAAGTTAGAACTGTCTTTTGTCTCCTACCTTATTATGAAATGTGTTGTGGTTTAGAACAGCAGTTTACCAGTAAAAATGCACCATACAGACCCAGCACATTGTCTTTATTGAAGAAAAAAGCGTGACTGGAAATGAGTCATTCGTTAACACATTTTCTGTGGTTGCCTTCCCACTACCGTGGTGGAGATCATTGTTTATGATAGAGGCCACATGGTCTTCTGAGCCTAAACTATTTACTGTCCGGCCCTTTTCAGAGAGAGTTTACTGGCCCTTCTTTAGGGCAGGAGGATCAGACTTGCGTCATGCTTTAACACGTAACAGCTGTGTGAACAGCTTGCTGTGAAGGCTGACTGACAGAACACAGACTTATTTCAGAACTTTAGGGACGATGGCTGTTACTCTTACCCTAGCTTAACCTGAGTTACTTCTAGTTGAGTAAGCAGAATCCACCAAGAAATGGAAAGAATTTAGAGATGGTGTGGAAGGCTGCTACATATTACCCTATGGTGTAGATACACTCGTGAATATGAGATGATCTAGACAGGAGGTTCATTATCAAATACCCAGAATGGACTTAGGAAAACAGAAGTTTTTTTCCCTCTGTGGGCTCTGCTGGGACACTGTGACCCCAGAATATGCTGGGTTCCTGTGTACAATCCCGTCTTTGATGATCTGCATAAAATGTCCACCCGAAGAAGATTCAGAAGTGAAGATATTGACATCGTATGTCAATCATGAAATGGTCTCTTGGCTCTCATTGCAGTCCAGACAGATCTTTGAAAGTGGAATGTCAGAGATGCTTTATAAAGTGTGGATAAAATCAGTGAGGGTTTGCTTGTGAAAGATGGCGTGCTGGAACTCAGAGCTCAGAGTCGGGGTTTCTGTCACAGGTGGCACTTAAAAGAAAGGAAGTCATGTGTTTCCAATCAGGAAACTTTGCCTTTCCATCCCTTTAAAGATGTTATTTAATTTTCTTCTACCACAGGGACCAAAGCAAGCTACAAATTGTGTTTTCTCCTGTCTGTGCAGTGATCACGATGCGGGCTCGTGAGGAGATGGTAGGAAGAGGGTATGTAAGGAGCCTGCCCTCTTCAGAGCATCAAGGCCTTTTTAATTAGTTAGGAGCTGTTGGAGAAGATGGACACTCTCCCTTTGTCAGGGAAGCACAGTGTCAGATTTGTTTTTACGCTTGGTGCTTTTGTACACAACCATGGTTCAGCTGATGCCTGGGAGTCTGGATAGACTTGCTTTGAAAGCATAAGAAATAATGATGTGGCTCCTGAAAGCCCAGAGAGGTGATAACGGTTCTGGACAGAATTCTTTCTAGTGCTGAAATTTGCTGGGAAATGAGTTAGACAGGCTTGAAGGGAGCTGTAACACACAGATACTCTGAATATGAGAACAGAATGGAAAATGTTCTCCTCTGTAGAAGTAAACTTTATGACAATAGATTCTAAGTTGCTTTTCTTTTTCTTAGGCTTCCCTCCGCCTCCTTTTCGCTAGGTGTCTTCTACACACATCTCTACAACAGTAAGATGATATAAATTTTGGAATTCCTAATGCCTAGGAAATCCATGGATTTGAGCAAAGTGTTAAAAATGGTTGTTGTCTCCCAATGGCCGCCTGATGGATGCCACACCATCTGAAGAATGTCTTCAGGGATGATGGTTTGTCACAACTGCTCAAATCACATTGTGCTTTCTATTCACCTTTTTATTTGAGACAAGGGCCATAATGTATAGCCTGTACTGGCATTAAACTTGTGATCCATCCACCTCAGCATCTGGAGCGATTGTAACCATGAGTTTCTATGCCTAGCTAGATGCTGTAATAAAGCATTCCCTTTCAAAGCAGTATCCCATGTATCAAATTAGGACAACTATGTCCCCATCAACACCCTACCTAGCATCCAGAAAGGGTTTGAAAGAATGTAAGGACTGGAAATAGAAAGGAGTCTGTGAAATGCTGTTTTTCTAACACCTGCAGATGAATTCAGGAATTTGTAGTAGCCAGGGTGCCTTTCTAATAATGTAGGTATTCTCAATAGTCCTTGCAGACACCCAGGCTTTGCAGACTTCCCAAGGCCAGCATTCACCTGGGATGGAGTAGAGCTGCTGCCACGTTATGCAAACATGGGTCCACCTGCCCTCTAAAAGAAAGTGCTCATTCAAAATCCTCCCTCTTTATCTTCTGCATCCCCCCCATCCCTGCTTCCCTACTAATAAATTCTAGTGTGGTACTCCCGGTGTTGAGACTTGGTGCTGCAACTCAATGGGCTCACCACAGCTCTAAGTGGGCATAGGCGCTGGGGTCCATCCCAGTTTCTGGAGCGCCTTACAATTGCACTCTTTTTTTTTTTTTAAAAGATTTATTTATTTATTATGTATACAGTATACAGAAGAGAGCACCAGACCTCATCATAGATGGTTGTGAGCCACCATGCGGTTTTGCTGGGAATTGAACTCAGGTCCTCTGGAAGAACAGTCAGTGCTCTTAACCTCTGAGCCATCTCTCCAGCCCCCACAATTGCACTCTTACAGTTCACAAATTTAGATTCTAGCACTGAAGGCTGACAGCTTCTTATGTCTTGCTGGCTAAGGCTATCTGACTCGCCCCTTCACCCCCTCCCACTGCGAGCAGATGAATAAATTCTGGTGCATGATTTTGGTGTGGCCAGCTCTGCCATTGGTTCTACCCATGTCTGGTTTCACGGAGGCCATCCAAGCAGTGTCCTCGGTGTTATAAAAACCACTGGCTGGGTGGCTGTTCCCGTGCATCAAAGGGTGAGTAGACAGTGTGCTTGGACCTGTCAGGTAATCTCTTGGGCCTGGCTGCGGATGAGTGATGGGACTGGGGCTCCCCTAACCCAGCAACTGTCATCATGCGAAGGGAGCCCTGGGTGAATATAGAGGTGTCAGGGAGTCCATATCGTTCCTGATAGACACTGGAGCCACATTCTCGGTTCTGCAGGAGTACTGGGGTCCAACCTTTCTTTCAAGCCTTACCATTGTCGGGGTGGGGGTTAAACATAATGCGGCCTCATCAGACACTGCCACTTAGTTTTGTTTTTAGAGGTATTCCTGTCACCCAGTCATTTCTGGTCATGCCAACCTGCCTAGTAGCCTTAATGAGAAGAGATTTTTTTAACCAAAGTGGGAGCTTTCATTTCATTTAGTGATCACATTCTCTTGAATCCAGCCTCGCCAGCTTCTCCAAGTGTCTGTCCTTTTTTCCCTTTTGCTATCCAATCAACCTGTAGGTTGGGTTAGGGTTAGGGTTACCTCCTTACCCCCTTCCAGCCTCACAAGTGTGGGACACGCAAAATCCTTCGTGGCTAAACACCATCCACCAGTTGTGATCCATGTGCGGGATCCTACCCGGTACATAGCGCAGGCTCAGCATCCAAAGTCACTGAAAAGCCTTAAAGGATTCAAATCTATTATTTCTGATCTCTTAAGGAAACATCTGCTATGCCACGTTTCTTCCTCTTTTAACCCCCATTCTTGCAGTTAAAAGCCTAATGGAGCCTATCTCCTATTCCAAGATCTCAGGTTCAGTAACTCTGCTGTGGTCCCTGCCCATCCTGTTGTAGTAAATCCATATACTCTGTTGTCTACCATTCCTTCAGGAACTTCCCACTTCTCTGTCCTAGACCTAAAAGATGCTTTCTTTTCTATACCACTTAGCATCCAATCTCAGAATATCTTTGCTTTCACCTGGACTGACCCTGATGCTTACCTGTCCACACAGCTCCCTTAGACTGTATTACTACAAGGATTTAGAGACAGCACACACCTATTTTGGTCAGGCACTAGCTTCTGAGCTACAGTCTCTGTCTCTCCTCAAATCAAAAATTATACAATACGTGGATGACATTCTCGTCTGTAACTCCTCATTGCAGGACAGCCAAACTGACACCTCTGCCCTCCTAAGCTTTTTGTCTAGCAAGGGCTATAGATTCTCACCCTACAAAGTCCAGTTGTCTACTCCCCAGGTCACCTATTTAGGATTGATAATTACCCCAACCCACAAAGCTATTACTGTAGTAGATAGAAACCAGCTAATTCAATCAGCTATCACAAAAGAAGAGATTCTATGTTTCTGGGAACAGCTGGTTTCCTAAGATCATGGATACCCTCATCCTCCCTCCTAGCTCTTACCTTGTAGGAGGCAGAGCTAGGATTTCCATGGGAACCCCTTCTCCACCTTGTTGTAAAACCCTTTCAAAGACTCCAGCAGGCTCTGCTCTGAACTCCAGCCTTCCACCTTACAGACCTAACCTGGGCTTTGCTCTTGGTGTTTTGGGTCACCAACATAAACCTTCCTTTACTCCAATAACACATCTATCAAAAAGATTAGATTTCACGACTCAGGGATGGGCATCGTGCATACGTGCTGAGCTCTTCATCTGAGAATCAAAGAAGTTAACCTTTGGGTCACCTATCACTGTCCTTTCTCATCATAATCCATCCCACCCTGTCTGAGCTTTCAGTACAGATTGCTGGAGCAGAAGTCAAGATTGGTATCTAGTGAACAAAGCCCCAGAGGCAGTCTGCCTCCATCCTCTCCTTCCACAGACCAACCCTTCAGAGGACACAACCTTTCAGTCACTGGCAACGCTGCCACACCCTGAGGATTTGAAACTGATTACAGGTAAAACAAGACAGTTTCTCACCCCGATTCCCAGAGCCAAAGAAAGGAAGCCTGTTGGAGTCCAGGTAGACAAAATACAAGACACTTCAATCCCTTCCCTTTCCCAGATCTAGCAAGGGTTCACAAACTTTAATATGCTGGTATTAGACAATAGAGTCCCTTAGCGGAAAAAGCACACAATGCAGTTACCTCACAGTTTATTTAAAACTAGATTTAGTCCACCCACATCCAAGCTTCTTTCTCTCTCTCTCTTCCTCTTAATTTGCCACTCCTAAATTTCTAGCACTAACTCATATTTTTTTTTTTTCTGAGCTCCAGGAAGCAAACTTCACCCCTTCATGACTCAAGCCTCCAGACTACAGGATGAGCTGAAAAATCCAGCAGACATCTCTGTCCCCGTGTCAGCCAGAAGTAGCCTTGCAGCGATTACGGCATCCATGTTCATTCCTCTCCTGCCCTGCCATGTTCATTATTCCCTCTCCATAACCCCAGTTTTTATGTATACATATATCAAAGGGTGAAATGTAAGCATTCCCAATAATCCTTGCAGACCCCCAGACCTTGCAGACTTCCCAAGGTTTGGGATTCCTGCTTCTCTTCAATCTAACAATGGTCCCACGTTTACCTCACAAGTTTCTCAAAGGCTGTCTAGAGCCTTCACTATTCCCTGGCACTTTCATATCCCCTATCACCCATAATCTTCAGGCAAGGTGGAATGGATATCCTTGTGTAAATATCACAAGAACTTCATCTAGACTGGGTAAAGTTGCTACCTTTAGCCCTTTTTGGGCTTAGAGCCCTTGCAAAAAAGTCTCTAAGTATCTTACCCTTTGAACTTCTGTACTGAAGGCCTGTTCTACCCCCAGGAGTATCTCCTAAATCTTCACCCCTTCCTGACAATCTGCTCTCTCCCCATCTTCTACATCCTTGGTCCCTTCTGTGGGATTTTGCAGCCGACTCCCTCCCCAAACCATGTTCTGATTTATCATGTCCACCTCGAATTAACATTGGGGATCAAGTTCTACTCTCCCCTCCAGGTCAATGACCTTCTCCCCTCACCCCAAAGTGGACAGGACCACATAAAGTAATTCCGACAACTCCCACTGCTGCTGAACTTGAAGGCTTCCCACATTAGATTCATTTTTCTAACCTTTAACCTTTTATTTCTCCCCTGCTTCAATATAGCCAAGCAGGTGAACCAAAACCACAGAAGAAACCAGCTCCGCCAGCCCCATCCTCGTCCGAGCTTTCAGTACAGATAGCTGGAGCAGAAGTCAAGATTGGTATCTAGTGAACAAAGCCCCAGAGGCAGTCTGCCTCCATCCTCTCCTTCCACAGACCAACCCTTCAGAGGGCACAACCTTTCAGTCATTGGCAACGCTGCCACACCCTGAGGATTTGAAATTGATTACAGGTTTAAAAAAAAAAAAAAAAAAAAAAGACAGTTTCCCACCCCCATTCCCAGAGCCAAAGAAAGGAAGCCTGCTGGAGTCCAGGTAAGCAGAATACAGGACACTTCAATCCCTTCTCTTTCCCAGATCTAGCAAGGGTTCACAAACTTTAACATGCAGGTATTAGACAATAGAGTCCCTTAGCGGAAAAAGCACACAATGCAGTTACCTCACAGTTTATTTAAAACTAGATGAAGCCCCCCACCCACTTCCAAGATTCTTTCTCTCTCTCTTCTCCTCTTAGTCTGTCACTCGTAAATTTCTAGCACTAACTCATATTTTTTTTCTGAGCTCCAGGAAAGAAAATTCACCCCTTCATGACTCAAGCCCCCAGACTACAGGATGAGCTGAATAATCCGGTAGACATCTTCATCCCTGTGTCAGCCAGAAGTAGCCTTGCAGCGATTACAGCATCCATGTTCATTCCTCCCCTGCCCCACCATGTTCATTATCCCCTCTCCATAACCCCAGTTTTTATATATACATTTATGAAAGGGCGAAATGTAAGCATTCCCAATAGTCCTTGCAGACCCCCAGGGTGTGCAGACTTCCCAAGGCCAGCATTCACCTGGGAGGCAGTAGAGCTGCTGCCACGCCCCTGGGTTTGGCTATGTAAGCATGGGTCTACCAGACCTCTTCAGAATTCCCCCTCTTTCTTTTCTGTCCCCCCCACCCACATTTCTGCTTCTCTGTTAATAAACTGTAGTGTGGTACTCCAGATGTTGAGATTTTACGTCGCAGAGAAAACCAACAACTACCCCATACCTAAAAGTTAACAGTTGAGTTGCAACCCTATGACTGTAGACTTAAGATGGCTCTTTGTTTATTTATCGATTTTAGAAATGATTCATTAACCATTAGTCAAAAAGTACTGTTCTAAAACATTAACATAGCAGGGACACAAAATGGAATATATAGGGTGACAAAGACATTGATTTTGTGTATGTTAGTATGCAACAGTATTTTCTAGCTTGAGGCCTTCCTGAGTCCCGTAAAATCTGATCACATGTGGTACATTACAGTGGGCATTTCTTCTTCCTTCCCACAAAGAACCATGACCTACATAAGCCTGAGTCACTCACACAATCAGGCATCTAACCAGTATATAATTTATTTGTGTTGTTCTGGTCTGATGTGTTATTATTTGGTTGACTGTTTTACTAACTCTCATGCTGGCAGAGCCCTTTGTGGGACTGCTAAGTAGGTATTTGCTGGACATGCAGTAATTTGCATGTATTGGGGGGTGTGCTGGCTGAGATGCCCAGTACACTCAAGAGTCAGCGACAAATGAGGGTGGTGAGGACGAGCAGCAAAGGACCCAGGGAACCTTAACCTGGTGATGGAGAAGTAGTATTAATGCAGTAGCCAACATGGGGCCAGAGAGTTATTTAGGGTTCTCATTTCAATTTTTCTATATGCCCTCATTCCCAGCACCACACCTGTCTTAGATCAAGAGAGGGATAGTTGATTGCTCAGTCAGCTTTGGGTCTTGAGCACAGAGTGTCTGGAGACATCTTCCTGAAGGACAGAGCTGAAAGAAAGCATGACAAGGGTCCAGTGGCATCTCTCGGAACAGGATGCCATTGCTTCCATTCATGACAAACCCTCCCTCAATCTCATGTTTTCTTTCTCAATTTCTAGTTCATAATGGCAGCACTTGAAGGAGTCCCAGCATGTCCGTAAATTAGATGGTTGGGGAAAGCTACACAAAGTCTGGCCCTCTCACATGCATTTTTAGTGTCCTTATTCAATGCCAACATTGATCTGTCTTTTGGATAGACCTGCCTCCTAGAAGTTGCCCTTCAGCTGACCCCACAGCACATAACACATGACATGTTCAGTGAAATCAGCTGTGTTCCCCAGCTGAGAAAAGGAGAAAGTTACCCCTGATGTGGATGAAGTGGAACTATTGTGTGGCTCACATCAGAGACTCAGTGCCAGACAAGCACAACCAGAGCCCAAGGCACTGAACGAGTAGATTCATAGGGGCTATGTTGAGAGAGGGTGGCAAATTCAAGTGGCTTGTGGGGCCGATGAGAGAGTGGAAAATGTGTTATGTGTAGCAGAAAGGCTTTAATTTGCTGCAAGAGAAATTTCAGGTTTAATCAGAGGGGGATATGCTGGCATGATCGGAGACCCTGGAGCTGGGTTTTAAGGAAGCCACAGCATTCCATCTCCAATAAGAAGGTTTTCTTCATTCCAAGATGAAACTGGGCAGTCTCATCTTGTCTAAAACAAGACTCTAAGGGGCCGGTTAGGATTGGCTGAACATTTGTGTAGCAGCCAGGGCTGTGTTAGCTTTGTACCCTTTGAGAACAGAGTATGCTGGCAGATGAGGGCCCACTATGCTTTCCATTTTCTCTGGTTTTCTCCTGGCAAAATTTTTTGAACATTCTGAAAATAAGAGGGATGCTTGGATGCTTATTTTTTTTCCAAGTGTTAACTAAGAAGGAAAAGAAAATCTATTTGAGAGATATGAGCACCTATAATGTTGAAAAGAGGGTTGGCTGTTTATTGGTCATTACTCAATCATTGTCCACAAAGCTACATTGTGCTAATTTATGCAGTCTCTGCAGGAGAATAGCAGTGAGAGTTCGGGGGTGGGGACACACAGGAGCCTATAGGATGAAAATAAACGGTATTTGGAATCAGTGGGTATTTTTGGTTGTGAGTCTAGACTTTAATGGCTGAGTGATCTTTCCAGCCCATTCCCTCCAGAGGAATACCTAACCCAGTCATGATATTAGGATGAGGAAATCAGACTTGCCTGGAGTGGATGCTGACCTGATCCACCTTGGGACTTCTTGCCCTTTCTGGGGAGAAGATGGGGTGGTGAAGAGGAGGGAGGGTGAAGGCTGACTGGGGGGGGTTGGGAGCAGAAGGGACTTGGAACAGGGGAATATATGGATAAAAAATACTTTATTCTATATAATTAAGTAAGTAAAAAACATCAGTGAGTAAATATTTCATTTTAATTCACAGAGTCTTTTACTAGAATACAGTGCCTAGGGCTTGAAAAGAAATAATAGCACATTGAAAATAGTTTAAATTGCTTATTATTTCTTAAAGATTTGATTTATTGAAAAATTATTTGATGCAGCTCTTATTCATACAGCATGGATTTGCGAATGCCTTTTATGTGATTTCCCCTTCGCTAAGTTTATGAAGTGTGTGAACCAACCACTACATTAATCACAATTCCTAATGGTGTGTATAAGTAGTGTGGCTCAGCAAGAGACAGAACCAGGCAGTTTCTAATATCTCTACATGCCTGTGAACACAGAGACAGAATTTCTCTGTTCTGCATTTTGTCTTTCAAAGGACATTTATACAGTTGCCATTCTTGGAAGAAAAATGGTGTTGCCACCAGGAGAGGGGCAATTGTCTGTTAGAAAAGTTTGGCATCCCCAGCACTTTTTCCAAGCATAACCCAGGATGGACAGGTCTGTCTTTGCACATTGCTTTGTGGTCACAGAATCTTAGGAGAGGTGAATACCCACTTTGCCTATGAGGAAGGGCTATGGAAGGCCAAGTTCTTACTCTTCATAAATCTTGTCAATCACTTTGAGTATTTGCATTTTCCTCAGACACGTATGTGAGCCAAATGAGTACTTTCTCAAGGTAAAATATCCCCCATGGCATTTATTTTTCTTGTTAAATTTAAAGGGGAGCGAGGGAAAGGTTGCTATAAAAAATGAAGGGGTAAAAATGAAGTAATATCAGCAAAAATTGTGAAAGGCTATCAAACAGGAGTTGAATCATGTTACACCTCCTTTATGAACACAAGTACAGGTTTTTTATAACTTAAGTTTTTATCCAACACTCATAATAATGAGCGTATTTCCCTTGAAAATACAGGCAAACTTGCTTGAAGGGTAGTTCACTGTCTGTCACCTACTTTTAAACTAGAAAATTTTATTAGTTTACAAATGGAGTCAGATGTAAACAACTGTGCAAGATTGTGGGAAGGAATAAAACAGACTTTGTAATGCTATTCAGACCTAATGCTTGCTCAAGGTATTTGTGGACTTAACATTTGGAGAGCAAAATAATCTGTTAAAACATGCTATTGTTTAATATGCGACTTCTCTATATTTTTTAATTATAAAGGTGTCAGCAAAAGCTGCAAGTTCAGTAATTTAAATGTTTTGTTCTTTTGAAAATCTAGGTCTTTTCATCTATCAGGCAAAGTAGGTTTATACAGAAGACTCTATTCATTTTACTTTAATGAAGATAAAACACAGACAATAAAAAGATGGAGATCACATATTAAATTATGGAGTCATTTATTTTTTAAACTCTTTGCACTGTGCTGATAGAAACATGTTGTGGGTGGTTTACAAAGTAATGACCAGGCCTGGAAAGATGTCTCTTATTAAAGGCAGTTATTACTGTGGCATAAGTCCCAGGTTCATTTCCCAGCACCCACACTGCAGCACACCTCCAACACCACCTGCAAGTTCAGCAGTAGGGAATCCTCAGCTTTGCTGACACCTGCATATATATGTCCACAAGCCCACACAGACACATATACAAACATCATGATAGTAATAAGCAGTGGCCACTCAGAAGAAAAGCCATGTGGATTTCCCAGTCATGTGCAGACACCACAGGGGGCAAGTGCAACCAATGCCTGTCATAAATACAGACTGCATACTACATGTAAACCAACTTATCACCCTGTTGGTTAAAAAATAGAAACTGAAGATGATCTGGAATATAGCTTTCAGAGCTATTCACAGCACAGTGCACAATTCAAGAACTGTCCTACCTGCAAAACTCTTCACATGAAACCCTTGGTGGCATCCAGAATAGCAGGATGGTCCTTTTGTTTGTTTTAAAGTTTATGAATATTAATACCTTGCCATTAGTTATTCTTTATTCTCTCTCCAGAGCTGAATAAACCAGATTGACATTCTGTTATTTTGTCTTTTTTTTTTTTTTTTTCCTGGAGCTGAGGACTGAACCCAGGGCCTTGCACTTGTTAGGCAAATGCTCTTCCACTGAGCTAAATCCCCAACCCCCAGACTGACATTTTGAACACATAAGTAACACAGTTTGTTTGCTGGGGACCCAAGAGAGCTTAAGAAAGCATAATAATAATAATAATAATAATAATAAATAATGGTAAAAATGATATAGGAAATTTTCAATCGGCTTGAGAAGTTAAGGTCACAAACTAAAACTAAAGACACAAAAATAGATTATTACCTAAAGACATGCTAGCAGATAGGATTTGATTATTTAAGTGCTAAAAACTCTACAAAAGTCATTGTTACAGCTGAAGGACAATGTCCAAGGATGAAGGCTTAAATGACATCAGGGGCCAAATGAAAGATGCTCTGAGCCCAAAGGATGTTGAAATAGACCTCTATCAAGGGTACAAAAACAAAGAAAGTGGATATGCTATTGTTCACAAGCCAAATTAGGTCTTCAGAATTCTTCTGTAGACTCAAAGACTTAAGAATAGATTGAACACTTTTAAACTGAAAAAAATTAAAGGAGACTATTTGGTAACACGGGAGAGTGTCATGGAATGTGCACTTCAGTGGGCTTAAGTTTTGGTGGCACACAGCCATCAGCCATTTGTTTATGTCTTTGACTACTTTCCTGCAGCAATGGCAGGTCCAAGGCGTTGTGACACAGACCAAATGGCTTGCAAAGCCTAATATTTACTGTCTGGCTCTTTCCTGGGAAAGCTCGCCAATCCTCAATGTAAGAGCATAATGGGCAAAAATGGTGGAAAGGAATGCAGTAGGCCTGCCAATATGCCACGCTTTGGAAATAAGGGAGTCACCGAAGATTTGGAAGACAGGAACAACTTGCAGTGACAAAGCTCCTCCCATGGGCTTCTCTGGCCCTTTTGTGGGTTGTATGATGGTCTTGTCCAACACAGACAATCTCAGAATGGAAGGCGATTCTCCAGACATGAAGAATCACCCAAAGTCTTTTCCAGAGGGTTTTTTACATCAAGCCATTTAAGAAAAACAAAAACAAACAAACAAAAAGTCCAGAGAAACACAGACTGTAGGAATACCCTAGCTGTAGCTGAGAGCCTCTCCTGGAGATGGCTTCATGAGCCCCACAATGAATGAATTTTAAATATTAAATTTTCTCCATAATATTTCCAGGGAAGCATTTCAGAGGGAGACCTGAAGAGGAGGACTCTAAATGCAACAAAACACACTGGGGAGCACCTCACAATGAAAGAGAATACCTTTGGGACCCTTGGTGAGGACGACCAGATGTGGTTAATAATAGAGCTTTGGAGAAATCCATCACACACCAAATTCAAATGACAGGCCATGGCTATCTGCTATATTTACTATAAATTGATTATATCTAAAACAGAATTTTAGGGAGGAATTCTTGAAGAAAAATAAATCTGCTTAAGAGCTACATTGTTTCTATGCAATGAAAATTAGGTAAAGATTATTCACTTTAGATGTTTATCTTTTAATGCAAAACATTTTTTTCCTCCTTAATTCATATGAAAACTTTTTTTGTTATTCGAGAAAAGATGAGAATATATATTAAGAAGGGTAGAGTATGAGTTGTTGAAATGATTCTGATGGTAAAGCACTGGATGCTCATAAAGAGGACTGGGGTCCAGTTCTCAGCACCCATATGGTGGTTCACAACTGCCCGTAACTCCAGGTTTAGGGCATCTGAGGCCTTCTGGCCTCTGTGGGCGCTGCACACACATGGTGGGCATGAATACATGCAGGCACAACACCTCATACACATGAAATAAAAACAAATGCCAGTATTTTATTATTAGCAGGTGGCTGAAAGACATAGCCGTATGTACTTGAACACAGGTCCACAGATGGACACATGTCTGGGTACAGGCATTTAGGAAGCATTTGCTTTGGGATGTGGAAAGATAAAGGTACAATGCTATTTTTTTTTTTTTAAAAAAAAAGACGCTTTCTATGCTGACCTGGAATGTAAGAGAATGATTTTCCCATAACACTTTCTAATGGATCTTCCAGTCAGCCCCATGGAAGTATGATTTATAAAGTGAATGGCAAGGAAGATTTTTATTATATCTGAAATTCATTTAGCATCTTTACACAGGAAAGTTTGAAACCCAATTAAAACCTTAATAAATGGATCTGTTGAATATAAATATATTAAATTAATATGTGTGCAGGGTGAAATTGGAAAAGTTATGAGAGCCTGCATTTTAATTCTATCAAGGAAATGTATTTCACAACTCTGAGAATTACTTGGTAATAGAGCTGTTTATAATGAAACAAAAATGAGTTTAAAAAGCATAATTTAGCTCATGACTTCTGATATACCATGAGTGCTAAGGCCTTGTGACATCTCACTGGCCAGGTTGAGAGGGAAGAGGGGGACCATGGAAGCCAAGAAGAGACCCCAGGATGTCAGTATCTAGTGTGCTGATATTAGCCAGCCCCCAGGCTCTCATCATGAAGGGAAGCAAATATGGTAAGCCCCTTGGAGAAGTCAGAGAATGTAATGAATCTTTGATGTGAAGTAATGTTTATGGCTACAG